>JAKLMF010000503.1:0-14594 GCA_022813555.1 Botryosphaeria agaves | reverse complement strand
TTTGGCGTTACGAATGGATATTTGGGTAGCTCTTGCATGATGGGCGCAGTGGAATGGGTTGATAGCGATGAAAGGGAAGCGGCTGGTGGATTCATGGGCCTCTGTCTTGTTGCAGGTCTCACTGTGGGGAGTCTGCTGAGCTTCCTCGTCGCGGGGCCATAGACACTTCAGCAACTCAGGCGTTTTCATTTGATCAACTCTGCGCATTGTTCAATATGTTTCTTTTGAGAACCTGCCCAGTCTGCCCTTGTGATGGGCAAACACTTGGATTAGAAGCTCACAACGCTCACATTGGACAATCTGTACGAGGTGAGTTTAATAATTATATCCTTTTCTAATGCAAGATTAACGTTCTAGCGAATAGTTTTTGGGCCATCACGGTTTTTCGCTTCAGTGATAAAAGCGGTCGCTCGTTCGGACTTTGGCAACATTGCTACGTGCCACTGCGAATAGGCGCTAGAATGGCGACCATGTATACCCTTCCAAAGATATGAGAGGGCGTTGGGTTTCGCTTCTTGTTTCTTCATATGATAATCCTCAACTCCGAAAATAGGGTGATAGGATTGGCCTGCAGACACCCCTGACGCCAAGGATCTCCCGCGCTGCTGACGCAGCATGTCGGACCCGTTGTAAGCACATGAATGCGAGGGAGCGATATCAAAAGGATGAGTGCGCGAGTCGGAGCGCGTCAAGTCCTTGGTGACAAATGCGACTAATGGCACCGCTTTGTGTATCAAACCGTGTTCGGTTCGCATTGACTGCATCAGCATGGATCAAAGATATATAAGGAACAGTGTGAAACGGGGTAGAGCAGCAATCCAGCAACGCATTCAAATTCACCAGTCTGTACCTGCAAACCGTAACATTATTACGAAGACATCAACATGGCGACCAAGCTCATCGTAATCATTGGCATCACGGGTAACCAGGTACGAATGGGGTCTGACCACGAACAATTACAGCATAGCCTCAAGCTTCTACAATCAACATCTTCCCCTGCAACTGACAGATTTTCAGGGTGCATCCGTCGCCGACGTCTTCCTGAAAGACTCAACCTACAGGATCCGCGGCATCTCTCGCGACCCCAGCAAAGCCTCCAGCAAAGCATGGAGCGACAAAGGCGTCGAGATGGTCGCCGGCGACCTCAACGACGTCGACAGCCTCATATCCGCATTCAAGGGCGCCAACGTCATCTTTGGTGTGACCGACTTCTGGCAAGGTACCACCGACCCGGCCAACTTCGAGAGAGCTGCCAAAGAGGGCAGGATGATCAATGAGGTCTGCTACGACATCGAGGTGCAGCAGGGCAAGAACATTGTCGATGCTGCGGCCTCGACCGTGGATACGCTCGATCGGTTTGTATTGTCGACACTGTCGCATGCGAGGAAGTGGAGCAATGGGAAGATCACGTGGAATTTTCACTTCGATGCCAAGTGGGAGGCTGTGGAATATTTGAGGGCGACGTACCCGGAGCTAAACAAGAAGACGTCGTTGGTGCAGGTCGCGTTGTTTATGACGAATTGGAAGATGGGGGAAGCGATGGCGCCTCAGAAGGTTTGTGTGACGTCTGTGGTGTCGAGGATACAGCTGACGAGTGCAGCAACCTGATGGCACGTATCTTCTTCGTCTGCCTGTTAAGCCGGACTCGCCGATTCCTATGGTCGAACCGAGACGGGACACAGGTAAGTCTCCGTACTGTGAAGAATGTGTCGCTCTTTCCCGCTAACGTGCGCTTAGGGAACTTCGTCAAAGCCCTGATCGATGTTGAACCGGGCAAGAACCTCCTCGGTGCCGCGAACGTCCTGACCTGGAAGGAGTACGCCGATCTTTGGGGCAAAACTTTGGGCGTGGCGTGCAAGTATGAGCAGATGCCTACAGAAGAGTATATGCAGGCCATGCCGGGCGATATAGGCAAAGAGATCACGGCGATGTGGGAGTATATCAGTGATTTTGGATATGACGGTCGCGATCCGAGTGTTGTGCTGCCTAAGGACGTAAGTATCCTCTCACCATGACAGCGAGGAGCGAGCGGAGCTGATGGCTGACGGTTTTAGCTCGGCGTTGAGGTTCCGGTGTTGACTGTCGAGGAATACATCGAGCAGGAGGATTGGTCCCCTATCATGTAGTACGAAGTCTCTGTGCCGTTCGCAAGCCTCGGAGGCTTTTGAAGCTTCTCGTTGAGGATCTCAGATTTGTGTACCTTATGAAGTCAGGGATATGGAGAGCAGATCGAAGTAGTTGAGGCATGCTGTGAACTCTCGCATCGGACTAGCTTAGTAATCCTGACGATTTGGTGAACTACTTGCCCGAAATGCACCTAACAATCTTGTTCATCTGTTCGGTCTCGCTGTGTCGTCCGCTGGATAATTGGCTATGCAGCCTCCCGCTGCTTCACTGCTCACATCGAGGTTACATCTACCACCTCAAGCATGCCCTGGTCCTGGATGTTTTTACCTAATCCAGCTGCGCTGCACATCGACAACCCCGCGACAGAGGTGTGCGGTCCTACCTACGTCGAAAGCTAGCAACTCACATACGATGGTGTTGTTTTGGGATTTAACGAGTTGAAACTGTCGCTACAGGATGCTACAACACACGTGCTTCAAAGCTGGACAACGTACCGAGGCCACGTACAAAGTAGTATAATGTCTGATGGATCTCACGACCCCACCCTACGAACAGCCTGCTCTGGTCTTGACAGGGAGCGATGTCAGGTACAAGAAATTGCCATTCGGTGCGCCCCGATCAGGCCCCCAGCTGCACGATGATAACAGCAAACCCCTCATTCTGTCATTTCTTTTTCCCGCATTTGCATCTTGTTACATTGTGCGTGCGTTGTCCTTGGCGTTCAAGTTATGTAGCAATGTTCTCGTCAGACTCGCCCACTGAGTCTGTCTCTTCTTCAAAACTCTCGCTAGACTTTGTAGTCAGTCATTATGGATATGCTGTTGTTGTCGCTGCTTGGAGTTGTGTTTCTCGCCTCATCCATATCGTATCTTGCTGTCAATAAAAGACGACGCGATGTTGTACTTACCAGGCTACACTTTCATAACCGACAAACCTCCGGTGCTCAAACGCCTCCTCGGTCCGTATCACCTTTCAAAGAGAAGGCGCCCGAGAATGTGCCAACGGCGACCTACGAAGATGTCTTCCCACCGTCTCGCCGGTTCGCATTGGCGAACATAGAAACAGATGTTGCCTCCAGGCTGGGCAAACCAATGAGCGATTTAGTCTGCTCACCACCCGACTCAAGAACGGCGCGTGCCCCTCTTACCACTCCTCTGCAGCAACTACCATCAATGGCATATACCCCTACCGAGTTCTCAATAGAAGAGATACAAGCGCTTGGCGATTTCCCAGACTATGCAGGCCTCAGCGGCGTGCCCTTGCCAGAGCCATATCCTACGTTCGACATCAGCAAAGCGCTACCCAGACCTCACAGACCGTTACGATGGGCATATCATCAGACCATGTGTAAGTCTCGCGACGCCAGTGTCTCGAACCAAACTCGCTAATCAAACATACAGCACTGACAAAGATGGAACCGGACTGGTGGCTTGAACTAGAGAAGACCTACGTCGATAGGATCAAGCAGCGACAGGAGCTGTTCGCCAAACACGACCACCGTGTGCTCAACGCCCTCCCGGGCTCAGAGATGGCTTGCAAAGAACTGATGGAGATGTGCCTGCAATTCCTCTGCGCGAGGTACCCGCACTACTTTCGTCTGAACGAAGCAAAAACGGTCTTCCACAACGGCATCCTTAATACTGAGACGGACCTCAAGAGCACACCGCCGCTCCAAGTACTTCTCAACAACCTTCCCGAGGACTTCGGCATTATGCTTCGAGACCCGGAGACTGGTTTTTATCGACTGCGTGCAGGCGCACTTTGTAGTGCCCTCGGGTGGGACCTGAGTACGAAGATAGATCTCAAGCTCGCAGAAATTCATGCGCCAATACCAGACTACAAAGCCAAGATGGAGTTCAGTATGGACAGGTAAAGTCTGACCTACCACTGTTTTGATCAAGCGAACCAACACTGCGTAGATACTTCGCAAAGAAACCCACTGACAAACCAATTCAACGCGGCTCCTGGGGCCTCGAAGTCGATGAGCCGCTCTTCATGCCCCCCGGCAATCCGCACGAGAGACTCCGCGAATATCAAGACCAATACCTCGACATCTCGCGCATCCACCTACGGGTAGACTGGCAGACGCTGCGCCGCCTCCCGCTCTCCGGTGCAGTCATCTTCAACTTCAAGGCGCTGTTCACACCTGTGGAGTATTTTCGCGACGAGCCTTATATACCGTCGCTGCTGTTGAAGATCTTGAGGGAGGGAAATCGGAATATCATGGAGTACAAGAGCACGTGGCATGTAGAGCATGTCGTGATACCCGCGTTAGAAGAGTACGAGAAGGAGCAGATAGAGAAGGGATGGGTGCCGGCCAATTGGGAGCCGCATACGCTGGAGGAGAGTCCTTGGTATCCGGGATGGGAGGAGAAGTGGCACAGAGAGCAAGGGTTTTGAACTGTTTCCTTTTCTGCACTGACTTGTTGCCGGGAGTTTTTGCATTGCTGTGGTTTGCCTGCACTTACATGATATCTCATAGAGTTCCAACCAGAGTCTGTCAGACTGAGCATCCGGATACTCCCTCGTAGAACTGTGTTCTCAATTGAGCCTTCGCCAGGAGCGGAGCATGCTATCGAAGTCTGTCTGCGATTGAAGCCTTCCGGGAGATGCCGCAGAGCGTCTCCATCTGCGCGGCGTGCTCGGTCCGCCCCTGCATCCTTCCCCACACTGAGTTGCGGCTAACGAGTCATGCTTTCTGGGGACCTTAATCGGATGCGGGGGAGGACTGGTGACACAGCAATGCCGCGGTTACTGGTGGCCACCTGCAAGATGATAGATCATAATATAAGCAGGGGGCCTGCATCTCTGGCTGCTCTTAGACTTTCATTGCACGTTATCACCATTTCCTACCGCTCCCGGGTGTTCCTACACTCCATCATCTACAGCTGTTTATCTCTCTGGACAAGCACCTTTAGCATCCATTCGTATTTCGTTCCTTCCAGCCAGCCATAGAACTCAAGATGGGCGGGACCAAACCATGGCCGGAGCTCCCGGTGGACAACAAAGAGTATACCAGCGCAACGGTCGTCATTATAGGCGCAGGCATATCGGGTATGGCGGTTGTCTTCTATGGACTTGGGCCGCTTACTGCGGCTGCGAGACACAAGCTGATGCAGTGGACAGGCATGTGTACCGCCATTGATCTGCTGAAGCGGAATAAATGTCAAAACTTTATTATAGTCGAGAAGAGCAGTGGAGTTGGAGGCACGTGGCATGACAACAAGTATGTGATGAGCATGAGCGCACTGATGGACATAGACTGACTTGTTTAGATATCCGGGTTGCTGCTGTGATGGTATGCTCATGCCTGTTGTAGAGAATGCAACGCCGATGCTGACTGACGCGGTGCAGTGTGGAGTCTGCTGTACAGCTTTTCCTTCGAGCAGAATCCTAACTGGACTCGAGCATATCCGGGACAAGAAGAAATTCATGTGAGCACAGAAATCCAAACCCGGTACTACCAGTGCTGAAGTCGAGACGCTGCGTAGGACTACCTGATCGGCGTGGCAGAGAAGTACGGTCTCTACAAGCACATCCGATTCAACACTTCCGTCGACGAGGCGAAATGGGATGATGTGGAGATGAAATGGAAGACCAAAGTGCGAGTGTCTGGGAGCAAAGACAGCGAGTTTTCGGACGGCTACACCATAACCTCAGACTACCTCGTCTCAGCAGTTGGGCAGCTGAACTCGCCCAAATATCCCCCGATACCTGGGCTAGACTCGTTCAAGGGGAAGAAGATGCACTCAGCACGATGGGACTGGAGCTACAAACTCGACGGAAAGAGGATCGCACTCATCGGAAATGGTAAGCCTAACCTGGAACCGTCTTCATCAGCATGCTTATCACTCAAAATAGGCGCCACAGCCGTCCAAATCCTCCCCGAAATCCAAAAAGTCGCCTCGCACGTCACCGTCTACCAACGGACCCCCAACTGGGTAATCCCACGCCTCGACGGTCCCACCTCCGACCTCAAACGTCTCATCTTCAAATACGTCCCCCCAGTAATGAAGCGCATCCGGGCCGCGCAAATGGACTTCCGCGAGTCCTTCTACGACGCCGTGACCGACGCAAACTCCCCCTTAGCCGAAGAAATCCGGCGCAGCTGCCTCAGCCAGATGCACGCTGCTCTGCCGAACCAGCCGGAGGTGTGGAAGAAACTGACGCCAGACTACAACCCAGGCTGCAAGCGCGTGATCATCTCAGACGACTACTACCCCTGTCTCGCGCAGTCCAACATCAGCCTCGAAACCCGGCCCATCAGCCGCATCACCGAGACCGGCGTCTCCGTATCCTCCGGCAACGGCGACGGCGAGGGCGAAGCCCACGAAGACTTCGACCTGATCGTCTGCGCCACCGGCTTCCGCACCGTCGAGTTCATGCACCCGATCAGAATCACCGGTGCCCACGGCCGCGAGCTCTCAGACATCTGGCGCGGCGGCGCGGCCGCGTACTACGGCATCACGGTCGAGGACATCCCGAACTTCGGCATGCTGTATGGGCCGAACACGAACCTGGGGCACAACAGCATCATCCTGATGATCGAGGCGCAGAGCCGGTACATCAACGCGCAGATTGGGGCGGTGCTGGATGCGAAGAGGAGGGGAGAGAGCTTGGTGCTCAGGCCGAAGCCGGAGGTTGTGGAAGAGTATAATAGGGAGGTGCAGGAGCGGCTGGAGAGGAGCAGTTTTGCGGATCCGAAGTGCAATAGTTGGTATAAGAATGAGGAAGGGAAGATTACGAATAACTGGTCTGGTGAGTCTCACTCAAAGTACTCAGTGCGTTGTTGAAGGTCAAGGCTGACTGTTGAAGGCACCGTGGTCGAGTATCAGAAGCGGTTGGCTAGCGTCAACTGGGATGATTACATCGCCGAGGGGTCTGCGGCTCAAGAGGTGAGGGCAAGGAAGGAGACCAGACTTGGCCGTGTGGTGGAGGAGACGCAGGTCAGCAACACGACCATGCTGCTGAGTGCGCTGAGCGTGATAGCTGTTGTGGGAGGGTATTTGGCGCGGAACTCGCATCTTGTTACTTCGCGGTTGAGGGCGCGGTGATTGGTCTAATAGAGGCATGAATCTACCCCGTCGAATGAGGGAGTACGATAAGGATATCCGCTTTTCAGGAATGTATATAACCCTAGTCGCGCGTCTAGGATGGGTCAAGAACCTCCTGACCTTTCAATGCCCAGACAACAAGCACCCTCCAACCCTCTGATACCAATCAACCCGTAGCACCAATTCTCCCCCCCAACTACCCCGTACACCTCTCCCACGGCTCCCGATACACCAACCCCAACCCCTCAAACACCTTCCTCTCCGCATCCACCATGCTCCCCTCCACCCCCTCAGGCCCCTCAAGCTGCACCACCTCCCCAGTCCTCCGATCCCTCACCCCACTACTATCAAACTTCCACCCCTTAACCGCCTTCGCATACCGTCTCAAATCCCGCTGAAACGTCGTCCCGCCGCTCCACCCCGCCACCGCGCACCCGACCGTGCGCCAAGGACTCACGATGATATCGACGCGGCGATGCACATTCGGATTCTTAGCCTTCGGATCCGCCGTCAGATCCTCCTCCCTCGTCGGCCAGCTCGGGCCCTGCCACACAACGAGCGCCTTATCCAGCGTATCGAACCCAGCGCCCCTCTTCTCCGCCCCGGCCCCCTCCGTATGCGACGCGCGGAACGGCAGCGTCGCCTGTCCGCGCTGCGTGTTGTTCAGGCTGAGCAACAGCGTGTGCGTGACCCACTCCTCCTTCTCCAAACTCGCCACGATATCCGTGACCAAATTCGCCGTGGCCTCCAAGCTGCGATGGCTCACGATAAGATCCACATCCCCCGCCTCCTTCTTGCCGCGGCGGTACCCGCCGACCACCAGCACCTCGACGCCCTCGTCGCGCACCCTGACCGCGTGCTGCCGCACCGTCGCCGCAATGGCCTCAACCTCCACCCTCGGAATACCAGCAAGGAACTCGTCGTAGTACTTCACCCCGATCTGCTGCACCCTGCTCAACACCCCCCACCCAAACTCCACAACATCATCCAGATCGCGCCACCCGCGCTCATGACAGAACTCCCTCGCCGTCGCGGCGCCGACGCCCCAAATCTCATAAAACAGCCTCAGCACGCGCATCTCGTCGTCCTCCTCAAATTGCCGCACAGCCTCGATCACCCCGGCATTGTTCTTCCACTCGGCCCACAGATTCGCAATCTTCGTGTCGCAGCCCGGCAGCGTGAGGATCTCGCGCGGCGTGGTGAGAGCGTACGGGTAGGCGGCTAGCGCGGCGATGCTGGTGCTGTACGCGCGGACGCCGATGGCGTCGTCGGTCAGGATGCGCGCGAGACGGATGCGCTTGAGTTGGTCTATGAAGGGGGTGTTGGGCGGGTTGGCGGGGGTGTGGCGCTGGCAGGCGTATTTCAGGTCTTGGAGGACCCAGTGGGGCGGGGGGGGGATGTCGGAGGAGGTGCCTTCGTATTCGCTGGTTGTTTGTTGGAGGAGGTGGGCTTTTTGGGTGGGGGAGGTGGGGGAGGTGGCGCGAGAGGATGATGGGTTGGGGGTTTGGGAGAAGAAGCGGCGGGGGCCGTGGGGTGCTGGGGCGTAGTGGCTTAAGCCGTGCTTTGTGGTGCCGGCTGCTGCGTCCGCTTGGGCTCTTTCTACGATGGTTTGCCAGTCGCGCTTCAGAGGAGCTTTGCTGGAGGTCGTACGTGGCAGCGTTGGAGGTCCCGGTTTCGGCGGTGCTGTTGCCTCTGGCTTCTTGATGGGTCTTCCGTGATACACTGTGTAGCTGTCCAGTGGCAGTAGCTTTCCAGCTGCCGTAGAGGCTTCCAGCCATTCCAACTTGATAACCCTAACAGAGTTGAGAAAATCGGCTGCTGTAAACGGTAGTACCGTATCCGCCGCCTTAAGTTGCTCAGCCAGTTCTTCCAACGACTCCTGTCTAGAGGCTAGCTCTGGCGCAGCAATTGCATCTTCCTCGGCCTCAGACTCTGTCTCCGAGTCATTCAATACGGTTGCTGCTTTTCCAGCTTTCGATGTACTGAAAGCCTGACTGATGCGCTGTCTCTTCCTCGGCGGCTCCTCTGATGCTCTTTTCTCAACCACTGGCGACTTCGGCACTACTGCAACCACCTCTTCCGTCCACAGCTGTCGACACCGAAGCTCCATCTCTGCACGTCTCTTCGTGCCCACCTTGCCTATGACTATCTTCGCTTCGCTAACATCGTACGTCAAAGGTGCGCCCTGCTCGGCCAGACTTTCTTCCAGCTCATGCAAATCATCTGTGCTCATATGCGTCGGAAGCACAAAAACTGGAGGCAAGACGCACAAATCGAGCGAAGGACTTGAGAGCTTTGGCGGGGATGTTGGAGGCGGGGAACTGGGTGGTGAGCTCCCCAGAACCAGAGAAGAGGAGTAGAATGGACTCGAAGCCATGACAATTCTTTCATGGGAGCAATCAAGCGAAAGGACTCAGGAAAGACAGGGTATAGAGCTTAGGGAGAGAGTTGTGAAGTAAAGAGCGCTCACGCATAGAAACGGAAGGAGCTATGTGTTGTCAAGGAAACCGCAACAACGCGATGTGAACCTGAACATGAACATGCAATAGCGCATTGCGAATTGGTGAATGGTGCACATCAGAACGGTATGTAGTTATTGCAGTAGGCGCACAGAGAGGAAAGGAATAGTCACTATGGAAATGGGTGCACGTCAATGGGAGATGGCGCTGGGAGGAGAGGTTGGGGGCTGGTCGCATGCGGCCCTTCTCGTCGCGCTTATTAAGTCTTGTCTGTTCACCACCCACGTCTGACTCCACAACTACACGTACCTGACCTTTAGTTCAATGACGAAAGGAAAGGTCTGTGTGTCGTGTAAAGTCCATTATATATGGTCAATGACCGGGAGAACACGTTCAACTGCTGCATGACGACACCCAACCCATACACTCGCTCCGTAGAATGAACTCCGACTCCCCCAGAAGTTCTATAGTACAGATCCGAAGGTCAAAACGCCCACCACCGTTTGGTATATGTCAGCAGTAACGCGACGCGCGAAAGAAGCAGACCAGCCCCAACGCCAACCCAACGGCCCTAGCAATACAATATCAGAACCCCATCTCTTTCTCAGATCTTCCAGCTCTTCAATAACAACTACCGCCCATCAACCATCATGCCTTCTCCACCCTCCACCTCATCATCCAACGGCCCCCTCATCCTCTTCAACCCGCCCTCAACCAGAATCCCCCCCTTCACCCACTCCGTCCCATTCACCATATCCAGCGTCCACCTCCCGCGGCTCACCTTCTTCAATAACCCCTCCACCACCATTCTCGCCCCCTCCCACTCCCTACTCCGCGCATCCTCCCTCCACTCCCCGTCCTCATCCCCAAACGCACACCACATCCAATCACACCTCGCAATCCGATGCGCCGGCCTCCCCGCGCTCCTCCCCTTCCTCCCGGGCGGCGCATCGAACGGCAGCCTGCCCTCCATCAGCGCGTACAGCAGCACGCCAAGCGCCCAGGCATCCGTGCTGCGCCCGTCGTACGGCTGGCCCAGCAGGATCTCGGGCGCGCAGTAGTCCTCGGAGCCGCAGCGGGTGGTGAGGAGCGGGGAGGAGGGGTCGATGCGGCGGGAGAGGCCGAGGTCGATCAGGGTGACGAGGGGGTGGGGGTGGTGTTGCGGAGAGGGGAGGGGGAGGGCGGTGGTGGGGATGTTGAGGAGGACGTCTGCGGATGGCGTGTTAGTGGGGTCTGGAGGGGCGTTGGGGGGGGAGGGGTCACGTACTCTCGAGCTTAATATCCCTGTGCACGATATTCTCACTATGCAGATACCTAACCGCACACACCAACTCCGCGAAAACACGCTGCACGAGCGCCGGAGTAATCGCCTCCCTCCGCTCGCTCGCGAACTCGAACAGATCACCGCCGGGGCAGTAGTTCAGCACGAGCCGGGCGTGCGTGTCGGTGAGGTCGAACGCCTTGAGCTGGATGACGCTGGGGTGCCGGATGGAGCGCAGCACCTCGATCTCGCGGCGCAGGCTGAGCTCCATGCGCTCCTCGTCCGCGCCGCCGGCCGGGCCGTGCTCGATGATCTTGATGGCCACGAGCTGGCGCGGGTCGAGCTGGGATTCGGAGCCGGGGAGGCTGTCGCCGGGGAGGCGCTCGCTGGTGGCTAGGACGACTTTGCTGAAGGTGCCTTGGCCGAGGGGCCGGATCAGGCGGTAGGCTTTCTCGGGCGAGGAGGGGTCAGAACGGATTGTTAGGTATTCTGCTGGCTCTTCTTCGTCTTTGAGCTCGAGGCTTTCACGGCCTCGGACGCTGACGTTGCTTGGCGGAGGGGTCGGGAGGGTAGTGCTGGGGTCTGCGGCAGATGCGTGCGTCAAGGCTCGGTCCGCTGATAGACAAAGTTCCCGGTGCATGTGCGACTCGGGCGGCGGCGTGTTCTCCGGCATAACTTGGGATCCACTCGATATGGTGACATGCCGCGGCCGTTCATTATGCATGGCTTCTGGTACAAATTCGCTGATGCTTCTATTCCGGCCATGGCTTGCTTCGTTCCTCTGCATCTGGGTGTTGATGCTCTGGTTTTCTATTCCAGAAGATGCCAGGCCTTGGTACTTCTTCTTCTTTGTAGGAGAGGTCGATAGCATGCCATTCGGTAATGGAATGAGGCTGACAACGCTATCGCGAGGAACGTTCGAAGGATGTGGGGACAGAAGAGGAGCGGTCGAAACACGAGGATATGATGAGTCGACAGCTTCCAAAGGCGTCGGCAGTGGTATGACGTCGGCCAGTGGGGAGATTGCGGGCGAGGAGATAGAGCTCGCCATGCTTCCGACGGACAGGTCGGTCCTCAGAGTGGGCCTCGACATGGGGAGAGGAGCTTGTTTGAAGGAGTTCAGATAATCGTCGGTGTCGTCGACGGCAGTAGGTGCACTCTGTGCGTCCGGTATACTCGTCGCAAAAGCAGAGGTTGCGCCGGTCTGAATTTGTAGAGGAGCGCTTAGAGGCGGACGGGTGTGATAAGGGACGGCGCTTCGACAGTGTGCCGAGTGGGCCTTGGGCAGGGCGGCGTTGAGGAGGAAGGCTGGGTTGTTGGTAGCCGATGTATCTGATGCGGCGCTGTTACCGTGGGTAGAGTGGTATGGGTAGCCAGTAGGAGGTGTGGCATTCTCAATCGGCGGCGGTGGTGTTATCACCGGCTCAGGAGAGTTGCGCGAGAAGGAGAAGGAGAAGCCATGGAAGGCAGATGGCGCAGCGGCCGTGGCAGGAGGCGTATCAGCCATGACGATGGTGATACGAGGCACTTGGGGGGGATTCAGGCAGACGGGATGACAGCAATGCGCATGCTGTTGCAACGGACAAGCCTCCTTCACAGCATGGGGGAGGGAGGGGGGCAGAGGTGATCAATGGATACGAGCGAACCACAAGGGATGGAGGGAACCGGGGAAGGTTGGCGCTAGACGATAACGGGCCCCCAGAAAAGGCTTAGCACCCACCGCCAAGATGAAATTGGAAAATCGATGGAAGATCGAGCAACAGCCACAACGTGTGAACGCCACAGCACACAGGCCGGATACCGTGACTACATCTGGATCTGTCTCAGTATTTGTCTTCCACCATGACGACAGACGCTGCGCTTGACCAGACGCTCGCCTTGCTGAAGGCGAAGGATGACACTTCCCGCTTTGTTGGTCTTTCGCTGCTACGCTCCCTTCTCGACACGCATGAGGATGTGCGAAGCAACCCCGACATAGTGTCGAAATGCTGGAGTGCTATTCCCGCAAAATTCCTCACGCGGCTCTTGCAGGCCCGCCAGAATGAGAAGCGGAGTGCAGAAGAAGCGCAGGCGATGGTGCAGCTGGCTGTTGGCGTCATCCACACTTTCATCATCCTCTTGCCAGCCAAAGACCTCGAAGGAGAGAAGATGGTGAGCGTGTGCCGTATACTCGCACGAGAATACCTGCACCGCGTCGTACTTGAGCGGCCAACAGCTCAAGCACGCAGAGATTGTATGCTTCTTGCAGCTGATCTACTACGCACGCTTCCGCCTGGTCCCAGTACACTAAAGCTGATCTTTGCTGCGGAGCCATCAGAAGACTCATCAAAACCGTTTGCATACGTATTTACAAGCTATGTACTGATTGATATTCGTTCCACAATACCATCTCTCATGGAGATTTTGGCATCCAAATCGTATTCTGACACCGCGATTCGACTCGCCGCTGGTTATGATATTCTAGGAGCTTTCATATCTTACCTCGTCCAAAGTCTCGACGACGAAGCAGACGAGGACGGGAAAGAACCCGCCGCCGTCCTCCAACCTGACCTCCTCCTCAAACTCCGCAAAGACATCGCCGAAACCATGTCCCTCACGATCGAGTACATCCGGGATCGCTGGGACGCCGCAAAAGCCGGCGCAGCAGGTCTCCATCCCTCCATACGCCCCTCTCCCGACAAAAAGCAGCCAGAAGGCTCTGACACGCCTCTCGCTCTCGCATGGGAGAACCCGACGATCCCCGTGACCGGAGATCCAATCATTATTGCTGGGCTCCGGACGCTCGCGATCTGGCTGCGCGAAGACGAGAACGACAGCCTGCGCAAGGAAGCTGCTGGCATCATGGACGTGCTACTGGCTCTTTATAGTAATAGCGGTATCGAAGCACTGGATGTCACTGCTTCTGACTTTCGACTCACTGTCCTGATGGCGCTGGAAGCCATCCTGGAGACGGAAGACGGGGTGCAAGCGTTTCTTGAGAACGGTGGCAAGGCTGCGTTGACATCTGACTTGCAGAGGCTTAGTAGCGAGTCCACATTGGCAGAGGCGGATCAGCAGGTTGTAGATATGATAGAAGGCTTGCTAGCCGCTATTCCGGCTACATAGTGTATGACAGATTCGAAAAGAGAAATCAATACGGGTCCGGACTAACACGGATTGTCCAAGTTCTGAGTTGAAATAGCTCGATGCTGTATTGAACGTCCAAAGAGACCTGGAAGACACCCACAGTGATCCCTGTGCAACCTTCTAGCGGTTCTCATCTGACCCAACTCCATTCTCGAAGCACTCCCCCCCAAGGTCTATAACCCTTCGCGGAAACCTCGACCACAAACTGTGCCTCAGATCCCCTGCCGTCACAGTGGAACCGGCACGCCTGGCGCTCCAACGTCACCGCAACCTCGATTGTCGTAGTACCTAGCACATCCCTGATGTGCATGACACTCCCGATAGTTCATCGATGCCTCCTGAAACCCACCTCCAAGCCCCTCGAAGAAAGAACTCACAGCCTCCGAGCGTAGCGATACTACACCATATTCGGAACGAACCAAGACCGAAGAGCTACCCAGCCATCAACCGGCAAGCAAAGCACCCATCACAATCATAGAGAACCAGTTTGGACGAAAAGTGCCAAACTGGATGCGCCACGGTCGTTACTGTCACGGGGATCAAGCTCGCTAGAAGAAGAGGTACGAC
>JAKLMF010000502.1:0-14619 GCA_022813555.1 Botryosphaeria agaves | reverse complement strand
GTACACTCCAGTTACGTACAGGAACTAGTATTTGTTCTTTACCCAGTAATTGTGTCCTCCGATATCGTCAGTGCTGAGGCAGAGCTTCAAGCCCGAGGCTCAGCATTGACTTTCGAAGGACAGAACGTTGTAATCAAGCCTCCCGCAAAATCTCCCGGTCAAGGTCCGCTTGTCGTGCGCACAGCTAACGTGGACTCACCCCCAAGCCCGACAGTACCAAGAGCAACACCGCTACGCCGTGGATCATCGTTTGTTCTGCTGAGCTCGGACAGGCCTGGACTAAGCCCTTCGCCCGCCAAATTCACTTCTATCATGTCGCCGAGAAAGAAAGCCGCAGTCTCTCTCGAAGCAAGTAGCTCGGTTGTGGAGGGCTTACTTGAGGTCATTGTCGGCGTCTTTCTGGATCAAATCTTCCACAGGAAAGACTTTCCTGGGTTTGGCTTATTTCTCAAGGTCCCTCCAGGATTTCAAGAGCATCAAGCTTACTTCGAGTCTTATATGCTTCTCCGGGCAATGTCAGCAATATCTAGGCATATGCAGGATCATCGGGAGCTTCTTCACGAGCCGCGAGTCTTGACCAATCTGTTACGCTACATCCAGCATATGGCGGATGCAGTTTTCGAGGGCTGGTTCCTCAACGGAGCCGAACCCCTGTTAGACTTCATCGGTACACTGCTCGAATATCTAGAGCGTCCAGATATTGCGCAGATCAAGAGTGTACGTCTGTGCGTGCAGATAGTCTCTATGATTAGAGTTGTGCTTCTCCGTGTAGCTCTTCTACGCCTGTCTGAACTCGATGAACCCGGAAAAGGTCAAGAAATTGTGGCATTCCTCGACAAGATGAACTACTGGCAGACGATACTCTTCTCGGCAGAAAACACAGATTCGTACTTCCTGAAGCTCATGTGCTATATGTTGTACACCAAGCTTGTAAGCTCCAAACAGGCCGTACGCCTTGCAGCAGCCAACTTCTGGCGCATGCTACTGGTTCACAAACCCGCAGAGTCGTCGAACATATTCATGCATGCGGCACCAACAGGTCAAAAACACTTGCCGAGTGGGCTGATGAAGTTGCTGGAGCTCGACAATGAGGCGTTCCTGGCATGGACGGACTCTCACCGTGCGGAACTTGACGCTCTGTTCTTTGGCGAGATGACCCAGACTTGGGAAGATTTCGTGGCAACAGAGAATCGCAAGACTGAAGAGTCCGCTCGACACAGAATTAGCAAGAGGAGAGAGCGTCTGAGGCAGTGGCAAGCGGAGGAGACCGCTGCCGAGAATATCTGGCACCGACACGAGATATCGACTAACCACTGGAGGGCCAACGTCTATTCGTCAGAACGTGGGAAGCACCAACGGGCGTTACAAGATCAACAAGACAATCTCACGTACACGGCTTACACATTCGAAAAGCTCAACAAGGTTCTAAGAGGTCCTTGTGGATTGTTGGAAGACGTGGCTCCACTGAAGTGGCAACTCGATCAGACCGAAGGACGAAACCGTATGAGGATGAGAATCTTACCGGACAGAAGCCATGATCAAGAAGACTATCAACCCAAGCGAAAGGGTTCGGAAACGCCAGCCAAGAAAGGTCTCAAGCTCAACACCAATGTCAAGATACTCTCTTCCAAAGATACTATCGAAGCCACTCCTTCCATAGTAAGTGCAATTGACGGTCAAGATTTCGAGACTGGTAAGGGACAGTCTGTCAGTGAAGCTACAGCGAACTACGCCAACGCAGAAGATGAGTACGAGATCGTCGATAACCCCAGAGAAGACGAGGATGGATTCGAGGACAAGAACAGGAAAGTCATGCGTAGTCTGCAGCGAGGCGATCAGGTACAACACGTATGCAACGTCTCGAGGATCGTTGGACTGGAAGCTCGTGAAGGGCTGCTCATACTAGGAAAGGACTGTCTGTATCTACTCGACAACTACTTCCAGCGAGCCGATGGCGAGATTGTCGGCGTGTGGCAGGCGCCTCCCGAGGAGCGTGATCCCTATCTGCAGATGATAGCTGGCCGCGAAACTAGCACTCGAAAACCACGTCCCGATCCCCTCGAACAGACCGCGCGACATTGGCGGTGGGGCGAGGCGATCAGTATATCGAAACGACGATTCCTGTTCCGTGACGTTGCAATCGAGGTGTTCTTCACAGACGGTCGAAGCTATCTGCTTATAGCCGCATCACCTGGAGCACGTAACGATCTGTTTGCAAAGTTGATTGGACGGGCTCCTCATGTCAACCACGCCGCTTCATCCGTGCAGTCGGAAGATTCGTGGCGATTGGAGTCACTGAGAAATCCAGACGAGATGCCACAAACGCTTGGATCGAAGTTCGTGAACGTGTTCAACTCCGCACCTTCGAACCCTGCAACTCGGCGATGGGTCAGAGGGGAGATATCTAACTTCCACTATCTCATGTTAATCAACACCATGGCTGGCAGGACCTTCAACGATCTTACCCAATACCCGGTGTTTCCATGGGTTCTGGCTGACTACACCAGCGAAGAGCTAGATCTCGATGATCCACGAACTTTCAGAGACTTGTCCAAGCCCATGGGCTGTCAGACGCCTGCGAGAGAAGCGGAGTTTAGAGAGCGCTATCACACCTTTGCAGAGATGAGCGATCACAACACACCACCATTCCACTACGGCACACACTACTCATCCGCCATGATCGTAACGTCCTATCTCATCCGTTTGCAGCCGTTCGTAAAATCCTACTTGTTGTTGCAAGGCGGCAGCTTCGATCACGCAGACAGGCTCTTCTACTCGATCGAAAAGGCATGGCTATCGGCATCGCGAGACAACATGACGGATGTGCGAGAGCTGACACCTGAGTTCTTCTACCAGCCGGAGTTTCTCACGAACATCAACGGTTACAACTTTGGCGCGCGACAGGGCACCGGGGAAAAGATTGACGATGTAAAACTACCGCCGTGGGCGAAGGGTGATCCGCACATCTTTACCGCGAAGCATAGAGAAGCACTTGAGAGCCCATACGTGACCAAGAACCTGCATCACTGGATTGACTTGGTGTTTGGTTTCAAACAAAGCGGGGATGCTGCCATCGAGGCGACGAACGTGTTCCATCATCTCTCTTACCACGGCGCTAAGGATCTGGACAACATCGAAGACCCGGTTGAACGACTGGCGACTATAGGTATAATACACAACTTCGGTCAAACCCCTCACCAGGTGTTTCAGCGGCCGCATGTGCAGCGGGAAGAAGCTACGCGCAAGTACAAGAGGCTGGACACCGCGGCAGAGTCGTTGACGCGACTACCATTCCCACTACTTGGTAAGACCGTGCCAACTCCCCTTCTGTACAAAAGCTAACTGCCAGCTACAGAAAGCCACGAGCGCGTCGCCTCACTGCTCTACTCCTCAAAACAGGACCGCCTCCTCTGCTCCGCAGCCCTCAGAGTCAACATCCCTCCCACCTACGAGCGGTACATGGAATGGGGCTTTGCAGACAACAGCGTCCGCTTCTACTCCGCCGACAACCGAAAGGTAATCCCCAACATCCACAGCCCCCCCAACATCCCCCCGTACACAACGTAACCACTGACACACGATCCCCACCAGCTCATCGGCCTCTTCGAGCACCTCCACCAAGGCCAAATCTCCGCCACCCTCTTCATCGACAGCCGCACCCTGCTCACCGCGGGCACGGACTGCACCGTCGCCATCTGGACCGTCGCGTCCGGCGCCAAGTACGTCGACCTGCAGGACCCGCGCTACCTCTTCGGGCACCGGGCGCCCGTCACCGTGCTCGCCGCGTCCAAGACCTTCAGCACCTTCCTGTCTGCCTCGACGGATGGGAAAGTGTACCTGTGGGATCTGAACCGGTCGGAGTTCGTGAGGGAGTTGGAGACCGGTGGGGGAGGCGTGCAGTGTGCGCGCATTCATAATACGACGGGGGAGGTGGCGGTTTGCTGTGGGCCGCGGGTGGTGATGTTCACGTTGAATGGACACCGGCTGCTCGAGCAGCACGTGTGCGACGCGCAGGACGCGGACGATGTCGTTGTGTCGTGTGCGTTCTATGAGGGTGTCGGGAATGAGTGGGTCCAGCGCGATTTGCTTTTCACCGGGCATCGGAGAGGTGTGGTTAAGGTATGTTGTTTCTTGGATCCCACCGCTCGCCCGCGGCTGTTGTTGGCGATCTAGGAGGGACCAGCTGATCTTGGTGCGCTAGATATGGAACAAGACGCTCGATGCGGCGGGCAGGTGGACGCTGGAGCTCGTCAAGCGGCTCAGCCATGCGGATGGCCCACGTGAGGAAGCGGCGAGTTATGCGCCGGCGATCACGTGTATCCTGCCGATGGCGCAGGTCGTGTATACTGGGGATGAGAGTGGCCGCGTGGTGAGTTTTCTCCCCTCTCCGAGGAAGAAGAGCACTGCGGACGAAGGCTAACCCGTTGTCCACAGTGTGAGTGGAACTGCGTGACTCGAGGGTAGCGTTGCATCCGGTTTCGGCGTTTGGTATACTGAGCGGTACTCTGTTTCTCGCGCATAAAAGCGGCATCAGGGAGGATTTCATGCGGACTGTTCCTCCACGCAAAAAGCACAGATAGACCGTCTGACATTCATCCCCGTCTGCCAGCCACTCCCCATTGATCTTCCCGTCACTCCGGCACCCCCATCATCTCATTCACCCCTGCACCTCCCCCTCCCCCCTCTCTTCACCCCCTCCCCGCTCCCGCAGCAAACTCCACGCCCCCACCACCCCCCCAAAAACAACAGGCACGCCCGCAAGCCAATACGCAACCCTCCTTATCCCCGCCCGCTGCGCATCCGTCGTCGTCTCCCCCCCACCTGCACGCAGAGCCTGCGCCGCTGCGCTCAGGTTCGCGCTGTTGAGCTCGCTGATCAGGTGGCCGAGCGAGGGGCCGGAGAGATGCGGCTTGTGCGCGGCGTCGGCGATTGAGAGTTCGGGTTTGCCAGCGCGGCGGGCGTGTGGCGGGAAGGAGTGGAAGGGGTGGGAGAGGTGGGAGGGGTGGTGGGGAGGGGGATAGGGTTGACGGGAGGCGCGGAGGAGGGCGGAGGGGAGGGATGGTCGGGGGGGCATGGTGCTGTTTTAATTGTCGGATCACGAGAGGAATAGATCCGGAAGGGAGGAAGCGGTGGATGCGAGGTTTTCAACGGGGCAGTAGGGCGGAGGGCAGAATCGGTCAGCCATGCGTCATGCAACCGCAATCAACCTTACTATTCTGATAGCTATCAAACTGTAACTCCTACAAAACATGCCGCTCACGCTACCACCAAGCAGACCTTCATACAGATGTGTAAAGCAAACGCCGCCATTTTGTCCTCTCACAATACACCTCCGAGTCATCCGCGTCTCCAGTGTTAATGACGTCACGTGGACAATCGATTTCTAAGACGAGTACCATGATGTACCGACACGTTGCAGATGTAGTCCACAGCCGGCGCTCCGTACAAGTAACGGACGGTTTGCACTCTATCCACCCATGTTCCGAACTCCTGTCTTGAGATTCTTTCGAACAAGCAAGCAACTCCTCCAGGTTCTGCCCGAGATGTCTCAAGCTTCGCGCCCCTCAGGACTTATCGCCAACAAGGGCATTGAGCTCTTGACTTTTGGCACACCCAATGGTCAGTCTCACGCGCGAGATGTTTGACTGTCCGCTAACCGAACAATAGGCCACAAGGCTTCCATTCTACTCGAAGAGCTGAAGGAAGCGTACGGCAAGGACTATGTCTTCCAGAGCATCAACATTATGGAGAACATCCAGAAGGAGCCCTGGTTCACGAAGCTCGGTCCTAATGGACGCATCCCGGTGATTGTCGACCATGACAGGGGCGGGTTTCCGGTGCAGGAGGGTGCTGGTATGCTTCTCACTGCTGATAAGCAGTCCACCGATGAGTTTCTACTCGAATGACATAGGACCTAACATGTCTTCTCCGTACAGCCATCTTCGCATACCTCTGCCGCCACTACGACCCCGACCACAAATTCAGCTTCACAGATGACGACGACCTCAGCCGCTCCGAGCAGTGGATAGCCTGGCAACACGGCGGCGTGGGTCCCATGCAAGGCCAAGCTAATCAGTATGACATCATATCTCCAGAAAGCTCAAATTTCATGCTAACAATAGTGACCCACAGCTTCTACCGCCTAGCCAAAGAGCGCATCCCCTACCCGACCCAGCGCTACGTCGGCGAAACCGAGCGCCTCTACGGCATCCTCGACGCTCATCTCTCCTCGCGCGACTACCTCGTCGGCCCCGGCCGCGGCAAATACAGCATCGCGGACATCGCGAACTTCAGCTGGGTGAACGTCGCGTATTTCGCCGGGGTGGACCTGAAGCAGTTCCCCAACGTGTACAAGTGGTGGGAGCGGGTGAACGAGAGGCCGGCGGTGCAGCGGGGGACGGCGGTGCCGAGCGAGAGCCAGATTGTGAATAAAGCGTATGAGAGGAGGATCAAGGAGGATGAGGAGTTTATTAGGAAGGAGGAGGAGTTGAAGGGGTTGTTGAAGAAGGCGAAGGAGCAGTATGGATATGAGTATAAGTCGCCTTGAGGTGGGTAGACGGTGGAGTCAAAGGTAGTTAGTAGAGTCAACATAGACGGCTCCAGTCAATTCAATCAGCCAGTTCAACCCTGTTTCCTCGAAGCGCTGCTGCAACGCTGAACGATTTGCGCAGGTTGACGCTGACCACACCGCTATGAGGTTTTCGTCCACACTTCAGCAGTACAGGTACTCTTCTTCCCCATCCAACCCCAGCAGGATGAGTTGGTAAAGGCTCACACCCAGATGAAACGCAGCCCAAAAAGCGACCACTTCCTCACCAATCATGGGCAAGTTGTACCCCACACTTGGCGCTGCAGGGGCGCGGCTGTCTTCCCGGATCCAGGCAAGCGGATTCCAACGCCCATTTGCGTCAGATGCGACACCGTCCAATCGTTCCACGCGATCCTGGAAACGTCTTTGCGCCCTCACTTCATCCTGCCCTGAGCATAAAGACGGCTCGTCCGCCCATTGTTGTCGAGGGGAAAGTGTTATTGCAGTAGAATCGCATTGTTCCAATGATTTGACTACTTGTGTTGTTTCTTTGTGTCGTCTTTCCTTTCACTTTCCCGAGTTGTTACGTCGAGTCCCGCTTTCCTCATATACCCCGGCCAGCGTGACCTCCTTGCATTCCTGATAGACCATTCCGCACCTAGCCTTCCGTCATCTCACCGTTCAAAGTTCCAAAAAGCCATTCACCACTGCTTTGCATCCGCGCATACCCGCTCTGGCAACCTACTTCGAGCGATCACAAAGAATTCAACCACCAATCGCACAACCTCACTCTATCACGAACTCCTCCAACCAAACGAAAGCGGGTCTTTCTCACAGCCAACCAACGAATCAACAAACAATGATCTCCCTCCTCAACGCCGACAACCACATCGGCGGCCTCCCCGGCCTCGCTTCGCGCATCTTCCTCCGCTTCTTCCAGTTCGTCATGGCCCTGACCGTCTGCGGCCTCTACGGCGCCGACATCCACGACAAGACCAAGCCCGCTCACTACGGCCACTCCAAGTGGCTGTACGCCGTCGTCGTCGCCGCCATGAGCGTCATCACCACCATCCTCTACGCTCTGCCGCTGTTGAAGAGTTGGTGGGGGTTCGCGTGGGACACCGTTCTATTGTAAGTACAAACTCCCCCATTTTATCTGCTCTGTTTGTGAATCATGGTGGCTGACTTCTGTTTGAATAGCATCCTCTGGACCGCGGTGTTTGGTATCTTCGGCAAGTTGTTCATTGGCGCGAATCCGCATCCACCCTTGCCGCATGGCAGTATCCACAACATTCCGAGGGAGAAGAGCGCGGTGTGGATCGATCTGATCAATATGCTGCTCTGGTTCGCCACGGCTGTGTACAGCGCTGTCTTGTTCTTCATGTTCAGGAGGGCGAGGACGTTGCATACGGGGCGCGCGACGGTATAATAGCTAATTTGATAGGGAGGAAGTGAAGGGGAAGTAAGGCGGATATAAGGGATTCGGAATGCAGCGTATGCGAGTTGTATGATCGGTGGGCTGGTGAGACGGAAGTGAGAGATTAGGTTCTCATGGCTGAGGTGTTTGGAGTGGGTTCACATGCGCTGAGATACCACTTTTGGCGCTTTTGGCGCGTTTGGCGCGTTTTGGTTCCTTTCTCCTTTCTCACATCAACCTCACATTCCTTATCAGCTCATTGAATCTTAGATTTCCTCATGGAGTGTTAGAATTGATATCAACCAGCAGCCTTGTTTAGCTTTCTCAACGAATTATCATGTCATCACGTCCGTTCTCATCTCATGCATCTTGACTGACTAGTGACTTTGACTCTCTCATCTGATCGGCAGCGCAGCGACCTATGACGTCCGCTTAGTAGATGTTACACAGCCTGAAGCCGGCGGGTATGATATAAAGATCCACGAGTTCCCCAATCGATCAACCTTAGCAACTTCAATTTAGTCACTCACGCCCTATCCAGACAAATTCCTTACAATTATCTAGCCAGATACTCTCTTCAGTCTTATAAATATTATCAACCCACTTATCCCTACTACATCTTATAACTAACTAATCTCGATTCCTTAATTATGCCTCGTAAGTCACTATCATTCCCTAAAATTCCTCGAATCCCCTTTAAATACCCGAAACTCCTCGAATCCCTTTTAGGACCCTTAAGATCCCTTTTAAACGCTTACTATCCCATCTTCCAGTACTCTCCCTCCTGACCTCGGCCACGTCCCCTACCATCCCCTTCACTCCGCGCCGCAGCGCCCGCACCACCCACTCCGCCTCCTCTTCCTCCACGACCACTGCCGCCGACCACATCAGGCAGGACATCCTCTCTGCAGTCCAGCTGTATCGAACGGAAGTTGAGCGCCAGCGCGGACGCGAGAAGGCGCTGCTTGACCGCCTCACCACGCTACTCGAACACCATGCAAACGTCCAGCCGGACAATCCCGCCAACACCAACACGGACGCTCCGAACAAGCCGAGCGGCGAGACACGCAACCGCGCCGTCGACGACATGGCCGATGAGCTCCGCTTCGCGACCGCAGACGACGACACCGAAGCGGACGCTGACATGGCAGACGCGCTTCTCAGCTCGGACTTGCCACATGACGGGCAGGATGCGGCGCGCTCACCGTCGCTCTCACCGACGCCAGAGCCCCCACGCAAACCCGGCCGCAGCCCCAAGCTGTCCCGCAAAAGCGACCACGTCCGCCATCCGGGCAGCCGGAATCGCAGCAATGCATCGAGCGCGCGCGCGGCTGAAGCGCCGCCGGTCCATCGAGTTCGGAAGACGAGAGCCCGGACGATGCGTAGTCGAGGCGACGCGGGCTTCGATGGCGGAGAGGGGAAGAGCGAAGCGACGAAGGTGCTGGAGCGGGAGCGGGATAGGAGGCCAAGGAGGGAGGCGGCGGGTAGGGTAAGGAGTTATTCGGATAGAGAGAATTTTGCTAGGATGATGGGTGCTGAGTAGGGGGCTTGGGGTGAAAGGGGGGGAGGCTGACAAAGGGGAGAGGGTTGAGCGGAGGTTGAGAGGAGAGACAGGGGCAAGTGGCTTTTGGCCTGCGAGAGGGTATCCATCTATAGTCTCGGAGACCTGGCTGTTATGTTGGGCACATTGGTTTTGGCTTTAGATGGGTTGGGCTTGGATGGGATCAATGGAATGCTGCAAGTGCTCAAGCGAGGCGGCGAGCTACGAAGGGGGTCTTGAGTTCACAGCGGTCATGGTAAAATCTCTGCATTAATAATGGTTGAAAACCTCGTGGCTCTTCTCCAATGTGTCACAGAACTCCGAGAGAGCAGCAACAGCACCCGCTGGCTCATACGAGATACTCGCGTTTGCGTCGTGAGATCGGGTACAGCTGGTGTATGGCCTGTTTCGATCACTTGTGTCTTCAGCAATGCCGCAATGGTAGTGCTCAACTCTATGAATCGAGAATCCATCGGATTGGAATCTTGGACTGCGCTCAGGCTGTACGGAGCTAGTGGAACATGCCTAGGATATTTCCAAGCTCGTTTGTTGATTGCACATCCGCTCAACATATTAGTGTGGTATGCTTCTAATTAAAAAGGGCGGTGATAAGACCTAACGATCTTTAGCGATAGATGTGGAAGCTGTATTATATAGATGTAGTGTGTATAGGGCGTTCATCGTTAGGTTAGTATAGGTGAGTTAAATAGTAAGTATCTTTAAAGAAGTTTAAAGGAGTTTAAGGGAGGAATAAGAATTTATATACTAGATTTAAGGAGATGAAGTTATTTAATTAATAGAATCTAATAGGACTAGACACTTAACAGGGACTATAAGACCATTTAATATATCTTAGTAAACTGTTATATTAGTTCTATGTGAAAAGTGTGATCTGTTGTGGTTGATGCACGAGGATGGTGATGTTGTCGTGAGAAGAACGTTTTGGCGAGCGAGACCGGCTTCGGGATTCAATTTGCTGCCTTAGGCATTAGGATGCATCGACCGCACCACTAGCCTGACCTTCAAGAAGACCCACGGCTCTCGTATTAACATGCATGTCCCTGAACCTAAGGGCCGTCCCGAGACCCACAGCACGTTGCACGCTACCTCCCGCGTGGGCATCGAGATACGAGATGCATGACGTCAAATGCACAACAAACAGCCTTTTCCGGTCAACCACTCCGCTGCACACTGATATAACCCAACATGACATCCTGCCATCGTCTAACCACCTTCCGCTACTCCTCCTCCGACGATACGTATGTCAAGAGGACAGCAGAACGGCATCTCGGTCACGCTGAAGTCTTGATCAGGACTACGCACTCGGGGCTTTGCTACACGGATGTGCATGCGAAGGGGAAAGGATGTGGATTGGGACATGAGGGTATTGGCGAGGTAGTGGAGATTGGAGATGGTGTGAGAAGTATCAAGGTTGGAGACAGAGTTGGCTGGGGGTAGGTCTGCATCATGCGCGGGGTCTGACACATGACACAAAGTCTTTCTCTATTCTAAAGCATGTGCTGATATTTCTCCTGAATATAGATGGCTCCACTATGTTCGTTCATGTTTCCATGCGTCTTCAAGCAAGCACTACGACTAAGCTTTATATACAGTCATGCGGACACTGCGAAGTATGCGTCGAGGGATACCGCCAATACTGCGCCGACGCGCGCGGTTTCGCCTTCGGCGAGCTCGACCAGGGCGCTTTCGGTGACCTCGCGATCTGGAACGAGGACTTCGTGTACCTCATACCGGATTCCATCGAATCGAAGCACGCTGGCCCGCTCATGTGCGCCGGCGCATCCGTTTACGAGGCGCTCGATGCCGCCAACACCAAGCCCTCTGACCGTGTAGGCGTCGTTGGGATAGGCGGTCTAGGACATACAGCGGTGTTGTTTGCAAAGGCCATGGGTTGTGTCGTTACCGCAATCTCGGCGGGCATGTCGAAGATGGACGACGCGTTTGCGCTGGGAGCGGACGAGTTTCGCGTTCTCGGTGTGCCGGGTGAGGCTCATGGCAATCCCGCGTCATCTGCAGAACAGACAGTCAGCATCAATGTGCTACTTCTCTGCACGAATGAGGTGCCGGATCTCGAGCCGTTGATGCCGTTGCTCGCGCGCCGCGCGACGATCGTGCCGATGACTATTCAGCAGAAGCCTATGGTCGTGCCGTTCATGTCGTTCATACTTCCTGGACACCGCATTGTTGCGTCGACTGAAGCTTCGCGACGCAATCACATCGAGATGCTCAAGTTCGCGGCGCGTCATGGGATCGAGCCCTGGGTCGAGGAATTCCCTATGACGGAAGGCGGTGTCGCCGAAGCCTTCCGCAAGTTGGAGGAAGGGAGGATGCGGTACAGGGGAATTCTTGTCGCCGAAGATCAGAGTCGATAGACGTGTACCCTCTTGTGCCGCTTGGGGGAAGACCAATTGAGTATCTTGTCGCCTACCCGTGTCAAGATGTTTGTTGGGTTTCGCGCCGCATGCGAGCCTGGCACTACTCCAATCGCTGTTGCACTGCGTCTGTGCCTCCTCCTGGCTTGTTGGCGCTGTCCCCGTTGTGCCGGTTGATTGCAGGATTCGCGCATTGTCTACCACCACTCCTGTCTCGGGCACTTCTCATGAGGCTCGTGACGGCCAATTGGTGACTGTAACGTTATAATTTAGTGGAGTTTTCTGCTTTTGAGATGACACGGGATATCAAGGCTGAGCTATGACTCGCGGCCGTGTGCGCGTGACTCATTAGGTAGAAGGCAACAAGGCGTTCGACTGCATCGAAGGGATCAAGGTTGATGCAAGATCCCTGTCAATGACCAACAACGAGACCCACCAGGCCAAGCCGGGCGCTAGGCCATCCGTCTCTGCGCTAACATACAAGCCTATCCGGACTCCATGACCTCGATACCTGTCACAGCCTCACAGGCCTTCGGAGATTGATTACTTGAAAATAGATCTTGAAATTACACGAGGCCTGCTCGCCTGACGGTACGGATAGTGGAGAGATGACACGGAAAAACTAGATCGATGCCACGAAAATATTCAGCTCCGGAAGCTCAATGAAAGCGAAGGGCATCATGCAGTCAGTTTGCTGCGCTGCAGTTCTTGAGCCGCTGCAGCTGCGGCATCTGACTGCTTGCTACCCCACCATCTGAACTAGAAAGCATGATGGTGCGAGGCTGATATCAGTGCATGTAATGATACATGGGGTCTTCATCGGCGAATCAGGCCAGTATCGAGCACACCATGTGTGCCGTGCTAGAAGCCACGGTGCCATCTCCATGCCTTTGGTCTTGATAATCTGGTTGGAGCACGAATCAGGTAAGACAACATATTGAATACGCATAAGAGGCTCATGAACGTCACCAGGTTGGATCAACGAGAAAGTCTAACCGATGGAGTCTGGTGAAAGAGCGTAAGAGGCCGAGGAGGATGCTCCGCCTACATACGACTGAACGAAAGCTTCTAATAAAACTGTAGCACGTGTACGAATAGGTTATCAATAGGTAATGGGAGAGAATTATTGGGCGTCGGGCGACGGGAGCTCAACGTTGATCTGCTCAGCTTCAGCTTCAGCTCCAGACCATTTGCCAGCTGAATTCCCTCCAAGAGAATTTCGTCTTGTTCTGGGTCCAACTGTACCCATCGGTATAGCAGGAAACTCAACAGGAAGGGCAGGATATGAGTATCTTCTCTGCGGTGCATCTCCCTGCCATTCTACTGAGCGTGGTGGACCCGCGGGTGTGTGGTTGCGCTCGGTTACCGAGCCGTGGTCGGTGGCCGTAGACGCATATCCTTCACGTTTTGCCTGAGAAGGCTTGGATCTTGGTTTCGTACCAGCTTCGGGTGCGGATGAAAGCCCGTTGGCTTTGAGCGCGAGCGAACTTGGTGTGCGGGACTGGTTCGGAGGTCGCTTTGTCTGTGGAGTTCCTCGACCATGTGCCGTAGTGAATCGAACGCCTTCTAGCCATCGTGATATGAGATTGCGCGTAGTTGTAACTCCATGGCGAAGCAGTACCCAAGACTCGATACTGTCGAGTGATGTGCCATACCTTGCCCCGTGCGTCTGGTCGAATGTGGTTTTCACCCCTCGTGAACCATCCAGAGGGTTTGCCGGATCTCCTTCTTCCTCCAAGTCTTTATGCGTGAAACCCATCCGCAAACATTCTTCTCTAAGACGACGTGCTTCGATCTCTGCTCTAGCAAGTTGCTGATGCAACTTACCTCGCTCGATGGTATAGCGTTCTTGAAATGCTTGCTCTGGCGGTGACACACTTTTGCCACGTCCCATCCGAGCGTCACGTCGAGCGTACTCTTGCTGGTACTCGAAATCGAACTCGTTCAACCTTTCCCTGAAGATAGTGACATCACCCACTTTGTCGAAATAGTCCCGGAGTGGAGGCGAGATCTCTTCACTGGAAGCACTACCTTTCGACTTGAGGTCGTAATCTTTAGAAATAGAGCTGCGATCATCGTCGTCGTCGTCCACGTGAGAGGTTGTGTTGGTATTATCTCTAGCGATGGCCTGGTACAGTTCTGTCTCTTCCTTCTGAAGGCGGTATTCACGCCGGCTTTGATCCTCTCCCAATCCTTTGACAAGTTTTGCATGTTTGTTCAGCTGATCATACATGTCCCGCATGTTCTTATGCAGAGGCTCTAGTTTTACTGCACCACGCTGTGATTCAGGAAAGTGTGCCATAGCACTGTCTGCGGCCCTCATACAGTTCTCTGTGGCATTCATCATATATTCACACTGCCGCAAGAACATGTTGCGTTCATAATCAAACTGGACTCGGTTCGTAATATCATCTTTATGTGTTCGGGCGAGTCGCTGCAGGCGTTGAGCATATGTCTTCGAATGGAATACATCTGGCACTGGTTTTCGTGAGATGTTGTCTATGCCGTCCTCACCGCCAGACATTGAGCGCCGAGGAGTTTGCGAGGAGCCTGTGAGGTTTCGTAAAGGATGGTCTTCGAGATGGTGTAGCGTTTCGTCCGGCTTGTTGGTGGGCGCATTTTCAGAAGCATGTTTTTGTTTATCCCTTGGAGCAGCCAACGAGGTGTATGGTATGTCAAATGTTGCTGTGTTGACTGATACTTCGGCAACTCCCGGTCTTGATTGTGTGCTGCATCCTTG
>JAKLMF010000501.1:0-13563 GCA_022813555.1 Botryosphaeria agaves | reverse complement strand
TCTGCACGCAAAACTTCATCGATAATGTTCGGGTTTTGTGCATTGCCAAAGATTGTCCAGTGGAGGAGCGTGCTTGTACGTACACCTTTGATCGACTGGATTCGACCTCTTCAGCCTGTTTCGTTGCTAATCTCCAAATCGTATGCGATCAGACGACGATACTTATTTCATCTCGTTCTGCAACTCCTACAATGGCACAGGGTCTACAAGCTCAACGGTTACCACATCAACATCTAGCAGCCCACCAGCGCCAACATGCACGCCCCAGTATCACGCCTGCAGTGATGATTCAGGCTGTGCCGCGGACAACTACTGTCTAAAGTCGAGCAATCAGCCTGTTGGGAACTGCTACTGCCGCCCAACGTCGTCTTCTGTCACATCGACGACGACGACGGCGACAGCAACATCCAGTAGCCCACCAGCACCGACATGTACGAACCAGTATCACGCTTGCAGCGACGATTCGGGCTGCGCTGCAGATAACTACTGCCTCCGATCAGGCAACGCACCTGTTGGAAACTGTTATTGCCGCCTCTCGTCAACGACAACAACCAGTACAACTTCCACCTCGTCTTCTGTAACCCCTGTTCCGTCGGCTTGTCTTGTGAATTATGCAGCCTGTTCCAGCAACAGCAGCTGCTGCAGCGGCATCTGCAATAAAAGAGACTTTGAGCCCGTTGGCAACTGCATGGCACCTGCGAACGGTACGGTCACTTATACAAGCACTTCGCCCAGCTCTACCTCTCCAGCAGTGTATACTGGAGCTGCCATGGCTGTCCAGAGAGGACTTGGTATTGGTCTACTAGGCTTTGTTGGTGCAGGTGTGATGGCTGCTTTGTAGGCCCGCACATCAAGAATCACAAAAGTGCATGGATTTTGGGTATATCACATGTTTGAGACGAGCATTCTTATACCAGTAATGGAAGTGTAAGAGGTTTAATCTACATGAGCGAAGAATGGAGTACTTAGGAGTCTACAAAGTCATCACATCTCTTTCAGACTCCTTTTGCGTGGTTGAACAAATCTCGACGTTTTCACACAAGTTCAACTACTTCGCAGTTGATGGTATCTCATGTTCCACTTACAACCCGCAAACCTTGAGTCTTGTTATTTTCCTTTCACTGCCTGTAGTTTGCTCATTTCGTGCATTGCACGGCCTATCACGAGCCACTTGCGTACCGCAAACCCTAAGCGTGCCCTACACCTTGCGCCACGCACGCACTGAGTTAGCACTGCATTGCACATCTCCTTCGGCATCTGACCAACTGTTTTGTAAGTCGCTTCAAAAATACTTGGCAGGAGGCTCAAAGCGTAGTAACTTCCTTTAATTTCCAATGTTCACGTAAAGGTCAAGGGTTTGAAATTCATCTCAAGACGATGACCTGGAGACTTACCGGGTGTGTTCAATACTCAAGTACACACGATACCCTCCTGAAAAGTGGAGATTCGGTGTCCTTAATCTGACACTCAACTGCCATCTGAACCAATTTTCCAAATCTAAATCAGCTCGTCCTACTTTTCATTATGTATCTCCTGCTTACCTTCATCGCACTTCGTCTGGTCGTGAGTGCCAGAGCTGGAGCAATAGCATCCATCAGCGCGGACTCTCAATATGCTCCGCTGCCTAGTGCTGCGATCGGGCCTGAGGTCTCCGAAGCCACAGGCTACCGCATAGAATCCTACGATATCGGTGCTTACGTGGTCACGGACGGTACGTACCAGGCCATGTTCTTCGTCGCGTGCGAGTCCGTGATCGTGGTTGATCATCCTCCCACGCTCGGCCCAAGACTCCTCACAGCAATCCGTACCGTCACCTCGACGCTAATCTCCCACGTCGTGTACAGCCATGCACACGCCGACCACATCGGCGGCGCCTATCTTTTGGGCTCTCCCTCTAATGTCACGTTCATCGCCCACCGCCTAACGGCCGAAGAACTCGCCTCAACACCAGACACAAACAGGCCAGCACCAACCCTCATCTTCGAAAGCTCCTACAGACTGCAAGTCTGCAATCAAACCCTAGACCTCGTCTACGAAGGCCTCAACCACGAACCAGGCAACATCTTCATCTTTGCACCCCTCCAAAAAAACCCTCATGGTCGTCGACATCGTCTACCCGGGCTGGGCTCCCTTCGCCTACCTCGGCGAAGCCCAGAGCGTGCCCGGCTACATCAAAGCGCACGACCAGATCCTGACGTACGACTTCGAGCACTACATCGGCGGCCACCTGGACAAGTCGGGCGTGCGCGCCGATGTCGAGCAGCAGCGCGAATATGTGAGTGATCTGTATACGAACTGCGCGGACGCGATACGCTTGAGTGCTCAGCCGGCGAACGAGACGAATCCGATTGCGGCGGGTGAAATTATTCCGGCTGTGCAGGCGGCGAATCCGGGGAATTCATGGGCGGTGTTTGAGCAGTATGTGGATGCAGTGGTGAACTATTGTGTGAACAAGACGAATGAGAAGTGGGGGGATCGAATCGGAGGGGCTGACGTGTATGGGTATGAGAATGGGTATGCTATGGTGGAGTCTCTGCGAATCGATTTTGGCGTGCTTGGTCCGTTTGGGGTGTCGGGCTGATGCCTCGAGAGATTGTGCACATTCGATCGTCACTTCCAGGGCTCGAGATATGATTTTGGTGCGATCAGCTCGATTTCTCGCATGTATAATTAGCCTGTGAATAGTACAATACTTTCCTTGCATCTCGTAGTGTGAGGACTTGTGGAACTCTTGTCAAGTGTTCTAAGGCGAGACATCTGGCTTGCCACTAGATGAGAATAATACTCTTATCGTTGCGAATTATTTAAAGTGATGACATTTTTGACTCATGACGTTGGGGCAACGATAGAAAGCAGCGTGAGAAGAATTGACAACAACGTTGAACAAACAACCGACCGCTTTGGCATGGTGTAGGCATGGCATGCGAGAAAACGAACAGACAGTACAAGCTCATGAGTTCCTGCAAGATCAGACATAGTTAGTCTGGCTCTAGCGTCGCCCAACTTTCCTCTGTAACATTCGCATCTCTTGCACGTAACCTACTAAGACATCTCATCCGGTTCCATCGGCCCAGTCGATAGGCTTGCGTTCACAGCACGGTTGACTTCCAGCTACAAGGGCTATCCAGGATGTGTATTGTGTCTAAAGCAAGGAAGATGGAGAAAAAATCCAAGTGAACCACTAGCAAGGTTGAACTCTTAAATTAAGTCTTAAGGTTAGTTATGGGGAAGGCCTAGTCGAGGTTACTTTCTAGCGAACGCAGACTGAATGATTGTGACTGTAACTCTTGACTCACTGCTTCCTAGCCGTGCGACCAGGAGCAGAGCGATATGGCGTATTGTTTTCGTGGCACGTCTTTTACGCCAAGACCATCGCGATCGATTGCACGCAGCATGAGGGCGTAGAGTCTGAACTCGTATCTGATTGATGCCGCAGATGCATGAACGCTGCAAACAAATTCCTACGATCGACAAGAACTACATCGTTCTGCGGCGGGAGTTCACGCTGAACCTTCAGGGATTTTAGTAACTTGTTCGCAGACAACGAAATGAACTTCCTCCGTGTTGCAGAGTGAGTTCCAACGACGGAATCGAGCGTAGAACAAGCAAGTGAACGCATTTGTGAGCTGACCAATCTGTCTCGAACGTAAGCGTGCAGTCAGCCTTGAGTTCTCAAACACGATACCTAGCCAGACTATGAGTAGCCTGTGAGAGTTCAATAGAAAGTACTGGTTTCGGTAGGTGTAATCTTGATCCGTATCTATTACGATATTTACTATCTCGCTAGACAAACAGCAGCCTAACACTTGAGCGATGGAAACGCCTCAGCCAACAACAGAACAACCTTCCCATATACTCTAGAAAACACCTTCATCCCCTCTCATCCTCTCAGCCTTCGGCACACACCTCCCCGGATGCCACGCATTGAACAAAAACACCGCGACCACGACCGGCGCAAACTCCAGACAGCCAAAGAACACCTCATGCACGCTCAAATAGCTATACAGCCCCTGCGCCGTCTCCGCCAGCCTGAAGCACGTCCGCAGATAAACCAACAACGTCGCTCCCACCAGCGCGCCAACAAACCCCTTGCGCTCCCTGAGAAACCCCGTCCGGCGCGCGCGCCACAGGAACGCCGCGAGCAGCACGCAGAACACGGCGAACGAGAAGACCTGGAACGCCAGCCCGCCGAGCAGGATGTTGTTCGGCGTGGTCGGATCCCGGCGGTTGCTCTCGGCGCTGCCGATCAGCGCCGCCCCCGCGATCTGGACGCCCGTGGCGACGACGTCGCAGGTGATGAAGATCCAGAGGATGAGGCGCGGGGAGAGGAAGGGGGCGTAGGAGGATTTTTCGTCCCGGCGGAAGCGCTCGCGGGAGTCGACGGCGCGGATGAGGACGGAGAGGAGGGCGTAGATGGAGGCGGAGAAGAAGACGGGGGCGACGACGATGAAGAAGTATTGGACGACGAAGTAGATGATGTTGTAGGGGGAGAGGCCTGGGTTGGTGGGTTCAGTTTTTCATTCTGGAGGGAAGGAAGAGGTCACATGACGAGGGGAGTAGCATACGGTTTGAGAGAATGCGGAAGACCTTCACTCAGACGTCAGCTGAGAGGACTGAGGAACATTTCTGGGAGAGGGAAAAACACACGTAGCCAACGACTTCCATCATGGTTCCGAACAGTACGGGAGAGAAATACCACGTCCGGTACCTGAACAGCTGGTACGCATGGATGGAGGCCGAGATGGAGAAAAGGATCACACCCAAGAGGCCAATGACCAGGTGAGGCGTGTAGCTGGTGGAATTGTCTTAGTCACGTGGTGGGTACGATGAATAGGGGTTGAGCGAGCTACCCATAGATGATAATCGCTGTTTGTTTACAGTCAGCACATGTGTCAAAGAACTGATGGGTATGTGTGATTCGTACGAGCATCATTCGGCCCGTTGGGATTGGGAAAGCTTGGGTCAACATAGCCTCGAAGTGGTGGACGTCCCGCCATTGTGCGTGTGTATTGTGAGGTTCTCTACGCAGGGGTTGGTGACTGGGGAAGCAGCAAAGTCAAAGGTCTAGAAAAACAGCAGTCGGTTCCCCACTAGCAATTAGCGGAAAGCGTGCCCCCTAAACCGTTGCACTCGGGGTGTTTATAATCAATTCGATGGTGGCTGAGTGCCATCAGAAGACCTCAAATTGCGGGCGATACGGGGGCGTCATAGAACAACAGTTTCGGGACTGACCCGACGGCTTGGTCCGGCAAGCGCCGATCCGCAAACCCTGTCGGCTGTCACTCCCATTTTGGGACGCCACGTGATTGACAGCTGACATTTCAGTCCATAGAAGAAAAGACTCGACTACAAAGTACGTCAAGTGTCATGTTGAGCATCTTGACAGCAGCACTATCACGATCTATTGGCGACGAGCGAACAAGGGCCGCATTTCGGAACACACATGATACTAGCCGGTAATCTGCGTCCACGGCACAGTTGAGTCCTTAGCAATAGGGAACATTCGAGTTGTACTCTGTCTTTCGAGCAGGTGAGACAACCAAGCCAGCAGAATTTGAACTGAAATTGTACGTATCGCAAAAAGGCATGTCGTTCGTGAGACCACCTCCAGTCATCCCACATTATTATATTACTCAGATTTCGCATACTTGCTCTTCTCCCTCACTTTCGGCCCAACCTTCCAGAAGATCAACGGCGCCGGTGTCAAAACGACTCCCAAACAACCCAACAGCGTGAGCGTCCAATGCACGCCAATACCCATATACATCGGCCTCGCAGCCATGACCATGCCCGCCGCAACCAGGTACCTGACCATGGTGATGCTCGCCAGCGCGCTCGCCGCATGCGTCGCATAGCTGTCGATGATGTACAGGTAGCTGCTCACGTAAAACACGATGACGACGTAGCCGAACGCGAAGCAAGCAGCCAACCCGGACCAAGGGGATATGGACTTATAGTTCGTCCAGCCGAGCCAGAAGAGCGAGATGGGAAGGAACGGAGCCGCGATGATGGAGGGCCATAGGCGCGTCTCTGGCGGTATAGAACCGTGCTTGCGGAGAGCACGGCGGTCTACCAGGTAGAAGAAGAGCGAAACGACGGTGCCGAAGAGCTCGCCGGAGACTATGGCAGCGAAGCAGGAGCCGGTGTAACCGGTGGAGAAATTGTAGGTCTGTGTGAATATGTAGTCGAAGCCAGAGAGGAAGGTGAACAGTATGACATAGATCAGGATGAGGTAGACACCGAGGACGATGATGACAGGTTCTCGAGTGAAGAATACGACAGGTCGGGGGAGCGTATTTTTGAGCCTCTTCACCACCGAACCTTCTTCTTCCTGGCCGCAAATGTACCCATCGTTGCCCTCGAGCCGGCGCAGATGGTCCGTCTTCCATTTGACGAGGAGAGGCTGATATGTTTCGGGAAGAAAGAACAAGGCTAGGAGGAATGCGGCTGCGGAGATTATCAGGGTGACCCATTCAGTCCACGCGTAACCTAATCTAGGGTTGGAAGCAATCCAGCCGCCGGCGATAGGGGCAAGAGCCGGTGCTGTGAATGATTCAGCGAGCTATGACCACGCGGACGCAGTTGTAAAGCACTACTCACCGGCAACGTTTGGGAAAGCGATGAGGGGGAAGGTGAGACTCCTCTCTAACGGACCAAACTGATCGCCAACACTCGAACCGTTGATGGTGAGGGTAGTTGCAGCGAACAACCCCACAAATAGACGACAGACGATCTGACCGCCGAAGTTCTTGGCCAGCGCAGTGCCAAGCACAAACAGGAGGTAACCGAACGTAGTCGTCAGGTACATGACATTTCTGCCATAAGCCTCCGAGAGCGGTCCAGCGAAGAGCGCGCCCGCGCCAATGCCAATCAGATACATAGCCGTGTCCAGGTTCTCAGCGACCCTGCTGACATGGAACTGTCTGCTGGCCACCCTGTTCGCCTGTGAATCGCATGCTCCCGCCCATGCTTGTACGAAGACTAGACAGAACAGGACCGCAAGGTTCCAGCAACGTGTTCGTAGAGGCCAGTTGAGCGGGTTCGTGGGGTCGTCCGGCCCGTTCGACTTCACCTCGGTCTTCCCATCGTCGCGGTGTTTGAAGTGTGAGGTATCGACTGCAGCTCCGCTCCGCGAGTTGTCTGTGTTTGGTACGGACTTCTCTAGTGCGTCTTCCAGGTCGCTGGATAGGTGTGAGCGCGGATTTGGGGACGCGGTCCGCTCTGAGCGGTTCTCGACATCGTCGCTTTTCGAAGTAGCCTTGGCGGCCTCGAGGTCGAAGTCGGAGGAGTGGCGTGGTTGACCGTGGGACTCTTCACCAGCAGACCGTGTTCTGCTCTTCTCCGATAGGTTGTGCAGCTCTCGTTCGGTGTAGCGACCGATCTCCCGGTATTGCAGGAGGGACTGCATGCGGGCAGTCTGTCTAGCTCTCGGCGGGCAGGAGGGACAGCCTTACCACAGTTTGAACGAGACAAGATGAGAATGTGTAAAACACAGTATGCAACAAGGGTATAGAGAGTCTACGAGAGCGAAGAGAATTAGCTGGAGAGCGGTGGTGGAGAGAGCGGTGGTGGAGAGAGCGACGCGACAGAATGGCGATGGAAAGGATGACATACTTGCCTGGCTGCTAGAGCGATGCGACTACATACTTTTGAGTTTAGTGAGGAAGCTCCGGTGGCGTTTCAAATATCGATATCGTACCTAGGTAGGATAACATGGGAAATGGTGATGTCGCGTGACAGCTTCCCTCAACAGGATTTGACGATATTTTGATCGCCTCCTTTATGGGTTAGTTCCCGCAACCAGGTTCAAGCTTTTAATCGGTGGCGTCCGAATGCGCGTCATTGTTAAAATGCCATCCCTGAACCCGGAATACGCGTGCCAAAGCCTTTGCTAACAATACAAACCGGACTGAATGGAAACATGAAGCTCGGGGGTCCTTCTGGAGGTCTTCCAAGTGTCAAGGACTCCGCGTACGCCTCCCTTGCTTGCTCTCCCTCAGACACCTGCCTCTTTGAATCCAAAGCTCTACACGTCCTACGGAGAAACCCGTCTCAATGATTGAAACATTGCGTACGCACGATGACATCTCTTGTGTCTGGACACACCCGATACGCGTCTATGACTGTCTGTGCTGGTGTTGGTCACCATCCGATGCTCTACTAGCGGGACAGTGCCTCCGCGAACACATTATATGCGAACCAAGAGCGGTCGCAGGTACAGACCGTCGCGGCATCTGGCGATCAGGTACTGGAACGGGGCTTGTGCAAGGCTTGAGGACGCAAGGTTATCAGTTGGGAGTGGAACTCCAAGTTGTCTGGAATGGTGCTTGAGAAGTCAGACACAACAGATGAAGAGAGCGATGCTGCTTGTTCTCCACATGCACGTCGATGCTAAGCTTCTCGGCTCCTTCGGGTCAAGGTATGCAACCGTCACACGTGCAACAGCGTACCACGTTCATCCCATCGGTGAATGGGTGGGTTTTCAGAACGGATATCGCCGAGAACATGGGAACCCACATTCATTGATAGGGCACCAGTCGACTCCTCTCCAGATTATAGTCAATTAGGAAGTTCGAATTGCAATATGCCAGGCTACAAAACCAGATCAATCTTCTATGCCTATGCTTCGAAGGGCTGGCATTCTCAGCAGATCAAAACGATGGAAGTTGCACCACAACAGCCCAGCCAACCTAAACCAAGCAGCCACCATTCCACCCCACACAAAAGAAAGAGCACGAAGCGCCCGGAAAGTCAACACTAGAACACGCATCCCTAATCACCACTCATCCCGCTCCTCCTCCCTCCTTCCCCCCCTCATAGCCGCCTGCCTCATCCTCAACGCCTCCGCCAGCCCCCCCGCCATACTCACGTTCCCCGCACCACTTCCCACCGGCGTATTCGCCCCACTCCCACTACTTCCATTCGCCGCATACCCGCTATCTCTGGGCGCAGGCGGCGGCGCCGGTTTCTTGCCGACCGGCCTCTTCGCCGGCGGGGCCGGAGGGGTGGGTTTCGCTCTGACGGCACCGCCGACGCCATTGGGTAGGCCGTTCGTGGTAGCTGCTGCGACGGCTGCGTGAGGCGCTGTTGTGGGCACGGGACGGGCGGCTGGGGTGGGCGGGGCGGCGGGAGGTGCGGGTTTGGGGGTCGCGTAGGCTTCGAGGTAGGCGGAGGGGACCCAGCCGGATTGGGGGGAGTGGAGGCGGCGGGCGAGCCACCAGCCTGTGTTGTGTTAGTTCGGTTTGTACAAGTGAGAAGGATGGAGGATGGGTGGAGGAAGTGGGTAGAGGAACTGGAAAGTAGTGGGGACGTACCGTTCGCCTCCTGTTTCTCGATCAGGATGACCTCGTCTTTCTGGATACTAAGCTCGCCACCCGTCTGGCCTACGAAGTCATACAGGGCGCGGTAGGTCGGTTCTTTGGGCGCGGCCGGGGCAGCGGGTGGAGGCGGAGGTGGAGGTGGAACTGAACGCGCGGAGGCGGATGCAGTGGATGAGGTAGATGTATTGCGGATGTGAGATGATGTACCGTTTAGTGCGGCAACGGGCTGCGGTATCACTTGCGGTATGGCCTGCGGTATTAAAGTCCGCTGCACAGGCATTGCCTGCGGCGCCGCAGCTTGCTGAGGCACTGGCCTTGACTGCGGTGCGGGGCGAGAAGCGAGCTTGGAAGGCCCACCACCGGGCCCACCTGGCCGTAGAAGCTTGCCCTTTGTGATAGGTTTGGCAGCTATCTGCTTGGCCCGTGGAGTAGGTCTCGAGACGGAGTTTGGCGGTTCCCCAGGACCCGTATGTATCTCTCCACTCTTGTAAACATCGTCTCGTGGTACAGCTGGGTCTTTTACAACCTTCACCGCAGCGGGTTTGCCAGGCTTCTTGTTATATTGGATGCTGTTGATTGTTAGCAATTGCATGCATATTGAACACATCGCTGTCAATACCTGTTGTTGATCCTGAGATCAAGCCCGCCACGCATCGCCCGTCTCAACATTGTAAAGAATTCTGTCTTGAAGACACAGCTCACCAAGGGATCTGGCTCCTGTGGAGCGCTGATACCCAAAGCAAACCAGTCATCCTTGAGGTTCGATGTACTGACGAACTTGATAGCTCCTATAGGAACTGTTCGCTCCGCCTGGATCGATACCTGCCGGTTGACGAGCACTTGCTTCACAATGTAGACGTTTCTACTCGTCAAGATCAACATCCGAGGCTCCGGCTTACTCGATCGTCCAAGTTTCGACACCAGGACCTCGCATCTGCAGGAGAAGAGAACTTGGTCGCCACCGAGATTGATGGATTTCCGTATCACCTCCCCGGGGCCTCCTGTATTTGCGATACCTAGATAATCACCCAAGAATCTCCTGGAGCCTACCAAGCTGTACCGGCGCCTCTCTTTCCGCCCTGCTAATACTTGATGGCCCTCGTCGCGTAATTGGATATATTCTAGACCGCCTGTCTTCTTCCTCCAGAAGCGCTGTATCCGGATCGCACACTCGGTGCGGTACCGCAGGTAGTTTCTCCACGCGCGTTGGATCCTGATGGCCATGTTGTGCCAATAGCGGTCACGCATTGTTTCGAGAGCAAAGAGAGTTTCCGGTGTCTTGATGAACACTTTCGAGATTCCCATCTGCCATTCTTCTGCAGGTATACTCGTGTCCTTCAGGATTTGTTTCGTGCCCGATTGGTAATCGCCAGTCCACGTATACTCGCCAGCATAGGAAGTCTTCGGTGACAACAGAAAGAACCGTTCCACGAATTTTTCGAACGTCTGTCGGTACGCAAATCCAGCGCGACGGATCCGGACGTTCTCTTGCAATCCCAGATACTTGATCTGATGCATGACATTCTGGTCATTGTACTCTGTAGGTGACTTGTTCTCGTTCGGTTTGATTGTTCGGATGTAAGAGGGAGAGGCTTTCATGAGAGTTGCAACCAGATCATTTGCAGATGCTTTGATCTTGTCGCCGGCGGTTGGCGGCCTTCGTTTATTGTCCTGATCCACTTGGTTGGGAAACAGCTTGCGGACGAAGGCGTTCGAGCTCTGGGCTACTAGATTGAGCAGATCTTTCAAGAGCTGGTCCTTGTTCTTGTCTGTCATGCCTTCTACGGCATAGGATACATCCCCAGCATAATGCTTGACAATAAACTGACCCTGCCGCGGCTGGAAATGCGGATTTGAAGACAAAGCATTCAGCCGCTGCACGAAGGTCTGATCCGCCGCCGCTGGATCCGCATGCGCAGTAGCACAAGCATCGTTGAGTGCCGCAAATACACCTGGCGGTCTGCGCTCCTCGATCAGGTCGCAAACAACCTTGTTGTCAAAGTACTTGATTGGCGTCCACTTGATTTGTTCGCGTTCATACTCTTCTTGCTCCGTCTTCAGAGTCATTTGTATGAAGATCTGCTGCAGCTTTTCGTTCACGTAGTTGATGCAAAGCTGCTCGAAGCTGTTGCGCTCGAAGATCTCGAAGCCGTAGATGTCCAGGATGCCGATCGAGTGTGCAAGCACGCCTCGTGCTTTTAGGGAAGCATTTACACGCTCGACTATCCAGTCAAACATGTTGTTGTAGATGGCCTTTGACAAAGTGTCTCGCACGGCTATTGCTTGCGCCGGATTGAGTGGCACATCGTAGACAGAGCCTCTTCGGCCACCACGGCTGGTTTCCACAACTCTTAGTGTAAGCGCCTTGTTGACATGAGCCGAATCCACTTCTAGCAAATATGCAACGAAGTCAACGATAGATTGATCTGTTATGGCCGCATTTCCTTGCTGGTCCTCTCCAAAAGTGATGTTTCCCAGCCATAGTACTGTCGCAAGCATCCGGAATATGTTGTCCTGCTCAGCTTGAGACAAGCCTATGACTCGCATCGCATCAATCGTCTCCTTGAAGTCCGCATGGTCGTCTATCCCGTTTACATCGTAGCACTTCGACCGGCTCGTATAAAGATAAGACTGCGGTTGTTGGACACCAAAAATCTCTGGAATACAGTCAGCCGGCTCCTTAATCCCGATCAGGGTCCCATACCTCTATAGTTGCTCGACGCAGCTTTTGTGAATTGATAGAAGATGTGAAAGTTGCGCTCATTCGTGATCTGACCCACCACACGAGACTTCTCTAGTAGGTAATTGTTGATATTGGCGCCCACGGGCTCTCCTTGCGCATTGAACTGAATCTCGAGATACTTTCCAAACCGTGACGAGTTGTTGTTCCTCAGTGTCTTCGCGTTTCCAAACGACTCAAGCAGCGGGTTGGTGGCCAGCACCATGTCCTTGATCTCTTGGATGGATGAGTTGCTCCCCCCGGAGACGTTTGCAATGTATTGCATTATCCTTTTGGCGGCTTCTGTCTTTCCTGCTCCTGACTCGCCGGATATAATGATGCACTGGTTCTCTTTGTAGGCGTTCATGTTGTAATATGAGGACTCGGCGATCGCGAACACATGTGGAGGCATCTCCAGCCGGTTCTTCCCCTTGTAGCTTTCCAAGACCTGGTCGGTATATATGCCTAAATCCCGGAAGGGGTTTACTGAGACCAGCACATGTCCGATGTATGTGTATATCTCCCTGTTCTCAAAGCGCTTCTTCAGGTTGTCGTTGATAGCCTCGTTCGAGATCTTGCTGATGAGAGTGAGATCCGACACGCCAACCTCCTTCTTCTTGGTGGTCTCGAAGACAGCCTTCTTCGAGAAGCCCTTCCCTCCTCCGCTGGCGCCGGCGGCCGGCTGAGTCGCACTGCTGGCATCCTTCTTGCGCCCAGCGCGCTTGGTGACAGCCTGTATATCGTATGGTTAGCGCAGCCATTGCGGCACAAGGCGCCTGATTCGGGTAAATACCATGGTGGGCTCTCAGTCCGACTGGGTGTTCGAGGTCTCTATGAAGGGTTGGTATATGCTGATTGTTCAGGATGTCGACCGGAGCATGCGAATGAACGGCTCGGTCGATGGGGTACGGCGAGTTCAACAGGCGTCAGAAGGAGTATGGAAGAGAGTAAGAGAGGCTGGGCAGCTGCGCAGTCGCAAAAGTGCGTCGCAATCTCGAAGATCAACGTCACACAACAAGAGAGAGCGGCGGCGCAATCGGGGAAACTGCGCCCGCACAGCCACCGAACATCGACCACCAAACCTCAGTTGGAACGGGACCGCGTAATCAACTCCATATTATCTACGTACGCTTCCAATAGTGATGCGCTTAATAACACAGTGGCAACGAGCGTTCCCTGGGCCTGCACTCAACGACCCCAGAATCTCCATGTCTGTCATGCCTACTTCAGCCCCCAGCACGCTGACCCTCAGCTCCTCGCCGCATCACCGCCAAACCGTCCGATAGTCACCCACTCCTGCCTCTTCACATCCTCAATGAGCGGACCGGCCCAGTCCAGCTTCTGTGCGTGCTGAGGCAAACACCCGAGGCCTCCGCCAGAAACCCATGCATCGACGACGTTGATGATGAACTTCAGTTTCGCTCTCAAGAGGTTCGCTTCTGCGACGCTGCTAACTGTGTCTTCGAAAGAACCATAGAGCAGCGTCAGAAGGCGCCCGGTGAGCACCTTGCGCTGTCTGATGTA
>JAKLMF010000500.1:0-14675 GCA_022813555.1 Botryosphaeria agaves | reverse complement strand
TCCTAAGCCTGGTGCCTTGTCTTCCTTTCCTCCTGGAACCCTCCCGCGGAGTCTCTTCGGATGTTTGGAAAATACTCATAACTCCGCCCTCCATGTTCGGCCCGTGAGGCGTCACCTCCCGTATGTCCTTGTTTGGAGTGCCGCCCTGCAGCAGCTGAGTTGTTGCGCGGAGTTTCTGGTCGTGTTTCTGCGCTTCTCTGAGAAGCCTCTCCTTCTCCTCCTCATCGGCAGCCTGCTGAGCTCTCTCGATCGCTTCGTCACGCTTCTGGGACTCGTTCTGCATGGTCTTCTCGCGTCGCCGCTTGCGCTGCATGTCCTTTTTGCGCTCCTTCTCTTCTCTGATCTCCTCATCTTGCACCTTGCGCCAGGCTTCATTGTAGTGCGTTTGACGGTAGTGTTCCTTAGCAGCGTGGGTATGGTTGTTGAACACATCATAATGTCTCTTGATCACCGCAGTTCGTCGCCGCTATTCGCGCGTCAGTATGGCGTTATATGAAGTGTGCTGGAGAATCTGGACTCGTACCTTCCGTCTGATAACTTCAGCGCCGTCAACCTCGAGCGTGCGCTTCGCCTTACGCTGTGCGTACTCCTCCCTCTGCGATTCGAACCCAGTGTCATCCAGATCGCTGAGTTCCATCTCGTTGATCCTAGCGAGCTCCGCCTTAACCTCTTCTTCATCTGGCACTATTCGGAGCAGTGATGGCTGAGCCGGGGCGGCAGGGTCAGGGGCAGCATCGCCGTTCATGACGGGCTTCTCGGGGCTCTTGCTTGAAGGCGACACGGCATGGTGTAGAGGCGTGTGCGGTAAGGCCGATGAAGTGTTTGTCTCCGTCTTCACTTGTTGTGTGTGATCGATTGAAAGTTTGGGAGACGGGCGTGATTGTTGGATGGGCGGTGAGTAACGTGATGGAGTGGCGTTAATTTCGTGATCTGTGCCAGACATGATGTTGGATAGAGACATCGGGTCCGCAGACCGGCCGGAGGACTGTATGCATGTCAACTCTTTGTCCGCGATAATAGCTTGTGTGGTTATCTCACCTGTCGAGGTTGCATTTGGTTGTGTGATGCGAACGGCGGTGGTGTCGGAGGTTTATGGCGACTGCGATATAATTTCGGAGAGAGGGGAGAGTGTGCTGAAGGGTCTAGTTGACCCGATGAATGCGCATGGGGTGTCTGGTGGTGTTGTAAAGGTGAATGCTGCGGAAGCGATGTCGTTACGGGAGAGTGATACGGCCGCTCGTAGTGTGTTTGCTCTGGCTGGCGTGGCTCTGGAAAATGATACTTCTCTCGTCCCTGAGTGTTGTGAAAGTTAGCGCGGGTCTGATCCTTCTGACGACGGCAACCATCTCAATAGAATGTTCTCCTGGTGCCATACCTGACTTGCGAAAGGGCCTTGCGAGCTCGCATTGTTTCCGCCATGATCCGATATAGGATCGTAATATCTGCGCTCTCGAGGGTACACGGAACTGATGGATGGAAGTTCGGTGGCCTGCGGTGAGGCTGCTCCGTTATGAGCACTGTTGAAACCCGGATGGAGAGGCAAGGGAGTTGATGGGTTTGACCGCGACACACGGCCTTCCTCATCGTAGGGCCGTTGCACTGCGGCATTGGGGAACATGGTGGTAGGAGGAGTTAGGCGTCAGGAGGTGAGCTGGCTAGCATCAGGTTCTCCAACTGCGAGTCGGGCGGCAGCTGCGACGGTGACGGATAACGACGATGGCTTCCGCGCAGTTCTCGCGGTGGGCCGTGGCAAGAGTCTGGGGATGAGTAGAGGCTACTCGATCATCTAGCACGGGTGATCCTCGTGTCGCATCCAGCTATTGCCGGCAATAGGGATGGGCGTCGAGGTGGATGGGTGGTGGTGGATGAGAGTGCAGATAGGGAATAGAGAAAGGAATCATGGCGGGCGAGGGTTGGTTCACCAAGGCTGTGAGAGAGAGCACAGAGCTATTCAGCGGCTCCCGTTGTTCAAAACGTGTGATGTGGCTTCCCAAAGGCCGCGTTCAAGCTACCGCCATCTCCAGTAACATACATCGTCGGAGGAGTTATCGGGGCAAGCAGTAGAGTGTACTAATTTGACAGGAGAGCAAAGCCAGATGTGGCTGACTCTCCAGCACGGTTCCATGCTCTGGAAAAGGCCGCTGCATCTTCATCGTATGCTGGTCCACCTGTATTAGTGTTTACCTGAGTTGAAGGTGCAGCCAATCAGAGCGCGACGGGGAAAGCCTTAAGAGCACGGACTGCGCAACTTTTCGGGATCGAGCATCGCGACTTTTTTGGCACTCGAGTATCAGCTCGACATCGCCTACCCTAATACCCCAACAACACCATGGCTGCAGTATACAAATCGTTATCGCGACCAGACGCTAAGAATGATGAGAAAAAGAGCAAGGGATCCGGGGAAAACAGGCAGCGGGTGCTGATGCTGAGCTCAAGAGGCGTCACGTATAGGTAGGCTTCATGCGCCAGCTACTTGTTGTTGCGTGCACGTGTGTTCTGACCATGGTCGCAACAGGCACCGGCATCTACTGAATGATCTGTACTCGCTACTCCCTCATAGTCGCAAAGAATCTAAGCTAGACACGAAGACAAAGCTCTACCAGCTCAATGAGCTCGCCGAACTGTATAATTGCAACAATGTGCTGTTCTTCGAGGCACGCAAGGGCAAGGACTTGTACGTGTGGATGAGCAAACCTCCCAACGGCCCCACGGTCAAGATGCATCTGCAGAACTGTAAGCCAATCTCGACGATGAGCTACGAGACGGGTTGCACCTTGGCGGGAACTAACTTCTATTTCGCGAACAGTACACACAATGGACGAGTTGAACTTCACCGGCAACTGCCTCAAGGGCTCAAGACCAGTTCTCTCCTTCGATGCTTCTTTCGAGAAGCAAGCCCACCTCCGGGTCATCAAAGAGTTGCTCCTTCATACATTCGGCGTACCAAAAGGCGCGCGGAAGTCGAAACCTTTCATCGATCACGTCATGAGTTTTACCGTAGCCGATGGCAAAATTTGGGTCCGGTGCTATCAGATTGGCGAGTCAGAGCCAGGGAAACAGAAATCCTCAGCGGATGGTGAAGCGGAGGTAGATGCGGCGCGGAAGAAGGGGAAGAATGCTGAGACGAACATAAGCCTTGTCGAGATCGGACCGCGCTTCGTCCTCACACCCATCGTCATCCAGGAGTCAAGCTTTGGTGGGCCAATTATTTACGAGAACAAGGAGTTTGTGTCGCCGAACCAGATAAGAGCAGATCTGAGGTTAGCCAAGGCTGGCAGGTTCAACCGGCGCAGCGAGCAGGGTCAAGAGCGGAGAGTGAAGCGCGGAGAGCTTGGCCTCAATACAGAGGGTGGACGCAAGAAGCAGCGGGATGCGCTGGACGAGAAGGTGTTGTTTGCGTAGTACATGTTCGAGTGGCGATTGAACCAATAGCATGGCGTCCGGAGTCTACAAATGATACCTGAGGTACAGACCCCTACCATGGAGCGAATCCTGGCATACAGTATGTCCATTCCCGGCCTGCTTTAGCCGCTTTACGTACTGAGTGCCCCTCAGCTGTGCTTGCCATCTCGGACTCGATAGCTGCGGCGTACTCCGGTAGCACGGCACCGGTGATGGAGACCTGTCGCACACCTCTAAGCTGCCGCAACGGATCAAGTACGGTCTGTGTCACAGCAACATTCTTCTCGAGCTGTACAGCACGCACTGGGACCTTTCGAATCTCGCTCAGAATGTTGCTCCCATCGCTCAGCCGTATCTGTACTTTGTGCAGGTCACCAGCGGTGCTGAGGACATCAACAAGCCTTCGGACCTGGCGTCTTACACCGTCTGTGAGTCCAGGTCCGCCGCAGTTGTACTTGATCCATCCAAGGTAGCTGTCTTCGTGTCTGACGTTGATCGTGTAATTCTTAATCCGCTGGATGTTCTTCTGCGGAAAGTGCTCGAGAAAGGGATATGCCCTACTAGGAGCAAGTCCTGATGACAATACGAGCCACTGATACTGAAACATAATCTTGTCGTACGCAATGTTGATCACGAACATGCTGTGCCCGTACATAATCTCTGTGCCTTCGTCGTGAATTTGACGACTCGTAGCGAGGATTGCAGTGTTGCCTCTTCGCCATACAACGCCATTCGCGGCCTTTGTGGGACACGTGATAGTTGCGGGCAAGATATAGTTGTAAATTTGTTGGCGGAGCTCAAGCGGGAGGCGGAGGAGCGGGCATGGCTGTGGTGAGTCATGGCTGGTGAATGCGAGCAGCATCATGGAAAGTTATGAACGTAGTGATCGAAGTCAGCGCGTATGCGATTCCTGCAGTTCTTCCAAGAAGATGTTCGCAAAGTATCCGCCTGCAGCATTGAGCAGGCAGCATCTTATTGCTTGGAGTCGGAAGTCAATCGGAGCCCTTTGCACCCACGTCTAGGCTCAGATCAAAGATCCACGAACAGCTCCTGGTGGAAGATGCGCGATATTGTCCGCACGATATTCGACTCCAAGCCTTACTGCCTTTAGCCCTACCCCAAACTCACCCAGCATCACTCATTCTCCCCTTTCACAACTAACCATCATGATAGAGTCACAGTCCTCCCGCCTCTCCAGGCTGGAAGTCACAGTGTGCTACACTCAAGATGCTCCCTTTCTCTGCTATAGCCCCAAAGGAGGGGTCTCCGTTATTTGATTGAATTCGTTCCAGCAAGCGTCAGCATCATCAGCGAACGCTTGCCTCACGGCGACGTGCCGATAAATATTCCTTTCGACTCGAACAGACTGTACGATATAGTGTTCCCGGAAAAGACGAAGACACAAGAAGAAGGACCGCAGAACCAGACCAGCCATGCATTTCGAGTTCCTAGCCACCGAAACCGTCACTCATATCTTTCTTTCCTGTAACTCCGTTTCTGACGTTGTCGCCCTTTCTTCGACCTGTCATCGCTTTCGCCAAATATACAGCTCCAACCAAAAGCTCAGAATCCTCCAACACGCCGCCGAAGCCCAGTACGGCCCGCTACAAGACGTCGTCCAGCTCTTGACCCACAACGCCAGCCAGCCCGCGCACCTCATCCGCTCCGTACCATTCTCTCTTGCACTCCTCAAGCAGATCGTTCAAACTGGTCGCGTTGCAGAGAGATGGTGCGACATATACCCCTTCAAGAAGTGGAAATACAACTTCGAGGACCGGCGTCTCCTAACAAACGATGAGCGCTATCGTCTCCGCCGCGCCCTCTACCGTCTCTGGCTCTACTCGCACGCCTTCCACAACCGCGCCCATCCCCGCGAGACGCGCATGTCCACGCTCGTCATCCACGAGCGCGCCGAACTGCTGCACAACTGGAGCACCCTGGAGCTAGCCGAGATGGCCGACGTGCACGCCGTCTTGCGCGAAGTCATGCACAGCAACGTATGTCCCTCCAACGGCACTATTGCCCGCAAGTTCAAGAAGCGGTTCCCGGAACACGAACACACCCAGCTGCTCTTCAACATCCATTTGAACTATCCGCCAACGCCGACGTTGCCATTCGCGCCCTTCTCATCGTCAGCTTACCACAACCCGCACTTCCAGCCCAGCTACTACCACAATACCGCCGTCGCAACCAGCAAATACCACTACTCGAAGTTCAATATGACGGCCTCGCACGATCCCGGCACCGAGGGCTGGGGCGACGATATCCCGCACTACTATATCGTTGAGGACATGCTGAAGCTGGATCCGGGGCAGATTCTGTGGTTGAAGGAGAACGCGCCGCTGAAGGAGCAGGTCGAGATGTATGTCAAGGGGTTAGGGGACTGGTTTGAGAATAATGGCGAGACGTGGGGACAGACGCTTGAGTGGGTTTTGAGGGAGAGGGGGGAGGATGTTGAGGAGTTGTTGGAGGGGATGAGGGAGGGGATGGTGGGGGTTGCGTGGAGGGAGGAGGTAGGGTGAGGGGTGGTGGTATTATGTGTGTGTAGGAAATCTTTACATTCCACTTTGTGACTTCCTATTGTTCTTCCACGTGCATCAAGCTTCGTGCCCCACGAAGCTTCTCCTCGCTTTCCTAGCACATGAATCAAGTAAGACTGGGTTACACTATGTGGGAGCTCTGACGCTGGTTGCATATTCAAACTAGTCTCAATACACTGTTGCCTTAACGCCCTTCTCGTACTGTAAAATCTGGATCAGTGGCATTTCTTCTCCTATAGTATTGCAAGTCGTGCCAATGCCTTTCAGTCGTCCTGTTTGCGAGGGTGAACATCGACCGAAAACAACATTGCCCTCCACATATGGTTTCTAGTCACTTATCAAATCTCCGAGCTTTGAGTCCATCATCGTGTAGTCCGTTCCACAAGACAACACACGCCTACTTGCCGAAAACGAGCCATGTGACTAAACCTATATCAATGTGGATATCCGCAAGTTGTTGTTGTTCTCTCTTGTTGTTAAGAACAAATCCTCTTCTATTGCGAGCTCCTCTGCTATTTGCTTCCCTCACGAAAGTGTGTGAGATGGATCGATATGGAACGTCTATGACATTATTCCTAACGCATACACCACGTTGAGCGATCATTCGGTGATCGGTGTCGCTGAACGTGTTCATGAGAATGAATGAAGATTGCACGGGCAAGATGGTTGGATCTCATCAATCAAAATGTCTGTCTGGAGCGTTCTAAGGTGTCACCCATACAGTGTCTTGTCGGCCGCGATGCCCCGACCTTCAATTATTATGGTAAGCAGGCTTGAGCCCCTTATCATAGGCCTTTTCTGCTCTGTGTACGGCAGAAACGGCTAACTCCTTGGAAGCTCTTGCGGACGACAAATATCCATACAAGATTGACAAAAAGAATGTGTTTTCCTACGAGGAATTCCAGGAAAGGTAGCTTGAACACAGTAAAGTCGAGAACGGAGACATCAAAAGAGATCGTAGACGTCGCAATGCTGCATAACATGAGTCGAGGCGCAAGACGATCAATAATTGAATCCGAGACCTCTCGGGACAACACAATGCGATGAATGACGCATTGGTAGCTGTCAAGGAAGCGCAAGGCATGCCGGGTTCTTAGTGGGAACTGACAATTGAGCCGGCATCTAGACACAGATTATTTTTCAGGTGTCCAAGCTGCGACGAAAATCACCAATGTCTGAGTTGGCTCAAGAAGTGCATGCCTGCAAGAAACTCCATTTTTGGATTCTACAGCTCTGTCTTCATGTACTCCTCTCGTAACCACCTCAGCCAACAAGTGCGCATACTCCCCGATAGGACTCACTGACCTTCAACTGGCGAACGATTGCCGCAGAAGTGGGTGATGTCGGTTCCTCAGATGTGGACGCTTCTCCAAACGGAAATAATGCTCACAGTGGCTCATTGACGTTCCCTTAGCGTTGTTCGGAGATCCGCTCTCACTGTCAGGCAAGACAGAATTGCTATGAAAGATTGGGGTTGGACTAGCGTAGGTGGATCTCCAACCCCAGTGATTACGGCTTCTACTTTCTCTCTTACTTTCTCGGGTTTCCCGTCGACGATCGGAGCTGGAAGCCTGGCTTGGTACAGAACAGCAGGCTTCGAGGCAGGCCTTTACAGTACGTCTTCATTGGTGACACTCTTCCAAGCACGGCCGCCAATATTGATCCTGCATGTGTAACGATCCTTGCGGCAGCAGTCGATTTGAAGGGAGTTGGGAAAGGCGGAAGAAAGTTCTAGGTCAACAACGGATGTAGAAGTATTACAGGCCACAGCGAGCATGGGGATTTTACAGTGATTTTTATCATCAGTACGCTTTGCTAGACTTCATCACCTAAAAAGTCGGATGCTCCCTTTACTAAGTTGCAGATGGGATACAACGCTGTCAGTTGATGAAGCTTGCCATCAGCATTAGTTGCTGATACGCATCAAGACGCGCAGAAAGCAAGTGGCAGGCGGTACGAATGATTTCTCTACGTAAAAATTCACTATATCCAGTTTCTCATGAACCGTCGATGCCAAAGGCACGGCTCTCCTCATAGCCTTATTCACCAAGTCACGGTTTTCCAGAAGACAGCTCCCAGCGCAGGAGCTAGGTGAAGACGCGTCCGAGACGCGAGGACGCTTTGCGACGAAGCCATCGAGTCTCTTCAACCAGCACGAAATTGAGGCTACCTGGGTGGACGGCTTGCAACAGGCTCTCTGTCGGGGTCGTGCAGGTAGTACCCGCTTTCTTTTGTGTAGATGATTGAAGGATCACGCCCTTCCTCGGGACACGACTTAGGAGGCTTTCCGATTCTTCATTTGATCTGTAGAAGGCGCCATCGAGGCAAGTGAAATGCCGAAGGCCAGAATGAATGTAGAAAGCCGTGCGCAGTTCGAGAGAACATGGTTCCATAGACCGCATTAATTGTTAGGGTTGATGACCCGAATGTTTGTAGCAACTAAGCAGTTACGTGCTGATCATCCAGCTCTTAGTCACTGAGTCCAGATGCTTGATGGCGAGCCTCTGGCTTGACAGGTCCCGGCTCCACAGGTCGTCAGAGAGTGCGACGTACAAAGTCATCGTTAGATTCTCACTAGATAAATTGGACGTGTGAGACGCGTCTCGCAGAAGGGGAGGGCCAGGCTGGCCGTGTGCAGCAGCAGAAACGAACGGAACAGCATCTTTTCGCTGCTGCGGTTGATGAGGACGCGTAGGGAGGGCAGAGTTCTCGGCCTGCGTGCGGTTGGGTTGAGGAGAAAACTGATGGATTTGGAAGGGGCGACATTCGATTGGTAGATGACTCGGGGGAAAATCCAAAAATGAATTAATACAAGAACGCGTTTGTCAAGTTCACTCATCTCGAGCAGCTTCGTAAGTATTGGATGAGAATGGCCCCCCATAAATGTCGCACTGATGTTGGAATTATTCGTAGTTGCACACGGCTTCAATTGATTGTTGGAAACGCTTGTACAATGCTCGATTTGGACTTGGAAGTTTCCACTACCAAAGCGAAAGACTTGCAGGGTATTGAACGTTCGAAAGCAGCGAGTAAGAAACCGGCCAGATGCTAGATCACTGACGGATTGAAACAGACTAGATGTCACGTGCCAGCACGGGAGATGAGGAGAGCGATCAGAGAAGGTGAATTGACAAAACTTTACACTACCAGTCCAAGGTGTCTTTTCCTAACATCAACTGTACCGACAATAACCTACACTGAAAACCATCGCATGAAACGAGGGGTATACCCATCCCTACCCTCCAACTCCCAAAGACACCCACGCAAACCCCACCCCGCCAGTTTCATCTACATAACACAGCACTTCTCCTCCCCCGCAGCCCCATTCCCCGCCGACCCCCTCCGCCCCCTCCCCACCCCACTCCCCACCACCGCAATCTGCTCCACCAGCCCCCCACTCTGCCTCCTCCTGCCCCTCCCCTGGACCGGCGCCGCTCCAACCGCCGCATTCATCACCGCCTGCTGACTATACGCGCTCTGCCCCCTCCCCATCGCCGCACTGATCGGCGCATGCGGGCTCGCCGGATGATCTCGCGGCGGATGGTACGGCCTGCCACTTGCCGCCTGCTCGTACGTCGGGGGCGGCAGGTCGTCTGCCCGTCTGTTGGTGGGGAGGTTGTTGTTGCGGCGGGGCGGGACGAGCGGGGGGTTCGACCGCGCACCTGGGGCGCCTTGTTGTTGGCTTTGGACGGCGATGCGCTCACCCTCCAGGAAGCGCTGGGAGAGCTGGTCTTCGCGGGTGCGTCGGGCTTCGAGCGAGCGGCGGTGGCGGTCCTCCTCTTCTTCTTGAAGTTGTAGGGCTAGGGCTAGGTCGTGGTCTTCTTGCTCGGTTGTGGGGTTTGCTGGGCTGGCTGGAGGCGCTGCTGGGGCGTTGGAGGCTGCGTCTACGAGTCCGGGGTTCTGCGATGGGGGAACGGCACTACTGCTTGTTGCACCCGCAGCCCCGGGTGTGTTCTGCCGGTTCTTCTTGTTTGCGACTGTCGTCCATCCTTGATCGTCGTCGTCTAGTAGACTCCTGATCGGCGGCTCACTGCGCGAGCTACTCCGCGGCCCGGCAGGTCCGGCAGGAGACATATTGCCCACAGGTCTGAAGTCGCCAGAATAAAGTTCGCTACCCTGACCGCTGACATCCACCAGACTCTCCCACACGATTTCGTCGTGGGTGGCGTAACCCGCATCCGTGACCAGTGTCAAGATCCGCTGTGTCCTTGGTTCCTTGTATAGTGTGGAAAAATGGTCATTGCGGAACAAGATGGCGAACTGTCCTGGCTTCAAATTCTTCGATATTACATCCAATCCGTGATCCGTCAGCTGTGTCGGCCATTGCGTGAAGAACTGTTTGATGAACTGGAGGTCTTCATAGAGCTGCTGCTCGGTGGTATTGAGACCTGATGCTCGTAGCTTATCCTCTAACTCCTCCTCATGAAATTGCATGTTCTGTGCATCTTCGTAGGTCTTAGCAACTCGATCAAATGCAGTGTACGCGTGCGAGCCCGACGTCGGTAGCCACCCATGTATGAGCGGTACGTTGAAAGTGCTATAGAGAACCATCTCGCGTGTCTGCTCGAAACCACCTGGCTGTACCTGATCTCGAAGGGCGGGATGAATATCTGACTTCCCCTCCGCTGACTGAGGTGTTTCCGTTGTGGGTCGGTCTGCTGGAACGAAGCGGGGGTTGACGTTCATACCAGTGTGCAATGTCACCAGGAAGGCGTAGAGGTCTCCCACATCCGGAAGCTCCTGAGCGGCATCGCCTCGCCGACCTGACATCAGCTCATCAAAGACAGCATCTAGTAACAATCCCAGGCTAACTTGCTCACGAGTCCTTAAAGTCTCGACCAGAGCCGTATCTTCTCCAGCCGGTGTCGACAGTACAAGGGCGTTCACCAGCGCGAGTAGAGGGCATGGTCCGTTGGCGTTCTGGATCAAGATTGGCGAGGGGCGTAATCGTCCTTTGGACGCATCGTACCAGTGGATGTGCCTGATCTGGTAATGCTCCTTTCTCTGTCTTCTTGTCTTGGTATTCGGAGTCTCCACTTCTGGCCGTCCAGCAGGCGAAGGTGACACGCTGATCTGGGGACGAGGTGGCTTTGGCGGCGTTTGCTCTGCGACCTCGGTGGACCTCCTGGGAGGAAGTTGAGGAGGAGCCTCACTGGACGGTCCTACAGGAATGTCTTGCGCAGTAGCTAGCGTTTCACCCCGATGCCACTCCTCTTCGGCCCTACGTAACTGGTCTTCCTTCTGAACACGCTCTTGAGCCGCAATCGCTTCCATCTCCCTCCGTTCTCTTTCACGCTGCTCCCATGATTGCTGCTCTTGCCAAGTACGTTTTGGTTGTGTTGGGGTACCACTTTCCACGGGCAAACCGTGAGTGCGTGAACTGAACGCATCCAAGGACGATATATCGAATTCAGGATTCCAGGGACTTGACACCTCCGAATCGTTTCTGGCATGGGAGTTTGTGGCAGTTTCGGTTGCCACGGGTATCAGCTGCGGCTGCTGAGATGCAGGAGGTTCTTGTTGTCCCCAGCCGTAATCTTCACTGGATTGATCGTGCAATGAGAGCTTTGACATCGATTCAATTGGCGTGTGTTCTGTGGGCAGCTCTACCGCCGGTGGCTGAGGAGGTGGATGTGTCGGCGCGGAAGGTGCAACATCAGCCCACACATTTGCGCTACTGTCACCACCAAAGTCGGACTGGCCAGTGTTCTGCATCCGCAGATATGGGTTCTGCGACTGGAGAGTGACTGATGGACGCCTTGCGCGAGAACTATCTGTGCTTCGATCTCGAGGTGGTACACCTCCCACGATGTCTGACCTCTGGCTGTCCTGTGATCTTCTGGGCCCACCACCAGGCGGTCCTACTCTCAGAGCTGCCGGTAGTCCCTGCTCTTGACCTATCCCAGGTACCTCTGTTTTGCTCCCGGCGACCTTTAAAGGTGCTGGCATGTCTTGCACATCGTCGGGTGTATGTTCTGTATCATCCTCGTCCGAGTCCCAATCCGAGTTACTGTAGTTCGATTCGGAATCGTTTTTCGATTGTTCGGGGCCATGCGGATCACTGTGTTTCAGCGGGAAGGATGGGTGCAATTCGCGTGAATGGGCCCAATCTGCTTCGTCCGAGAAGGGTGTTGACAGAGGCTGTGACGCTGTGGGAGTTGTAGGATACGGTGGGTTGTTTACTGCCTGCTGCAGAGGACGAGGAGCAGAACCTGAACTGACTGGCTTGCGTAGAACCATCTTGGTTTCTACTGCATAAGTTGTATCGTGAGTGAGTTCAAATGCTGTTTCCGTGCGGTTGGTTGTGTCGGGCGGCGTGTGGGGCACGATAAAGAGTCGCGACGCCTGAACGCGGGCAGATATCGAATGAATGAGAGATGTTACATAGGATGGGGTTATTGCAGGTTATGGAAGATACAAGATCGGAGTATGAAAGGCAATTATGAATTTGTTCCGGAGTTGATGTTACGAATAGCTTGCGTGGCAGGCTGACGCTCTTGATCGAGTTCACCATGACAGCACAGCCACCGTGGCTATGTCGGGCCGCCCCATGAAGGCCATCACTTCCAAGGTTTAGGGGATCAACGCGCGTCTATTCTAGTATCCACCTAGCCTCTAGTCACAATCGTAGAGACGCTCTGATTATGCTCCGCTCATATAGCGACATTTTCACACCAGCCCTCCTGTATCGTACTTCCTGTTAGACAATCATAGGGATCAAATTCATTAATCAAGTGTCATGAATATCTCTTCATTACTACATCTACCGTGTTGTACTAGATCGCCGTATGAACTGCCCTACACATGTATATTGGAAGCTGGGAGAGTTGAATTAGGAGACGACTCTAGCGGCGTCGCACAGTACACAGCAAGTACTAGATCATGAGAAGAACCACTTGGTCCATGTGCCCGGATCAATGCCCATGCTGGATACCAAGTGATCCGCTTGAGAACAGGGAAGCAAGAGAGTGCCACTACGAACGCCGAGAGATGCAAGATGTGACGCCGCCAATGCCGGACCTATTGAGCAGACGCCGCGCTGTGAAAGCAGGAAGCAACAGAACGAAAGCGATTAAACCGTAACTCCTTCGGCGGTGGAGAGCGAGATGTTGTGCGATATTGAGTAGGAAATCTCCGGAACTCCTCGTACGCCAGACGTTGAAGTGTATACGATGATGGAGGTGGGAAGCTCTTGTCATGGCTCCTACTCAGCTTCCTCGTCATCGTCCCCGCTCGCCGAATCATCATTCGTCATGTCGGCATCCTCATCCTCCTCGTCAAAATCTCCCATCTCGGAGTCACTCCCCCCAAACGACTCCGCATCCGAGTCCGCCCAGTCATCCATGTTGAAATTGTCCTCTTTCCTCGTCTTGAAGGCGTCTGAGTGTGTTGGCATGACAAACCCTGGCGGAATGTCCTGCTTGCTGATCTCCAGGTCTCTGTTCACCATTTCCCTGTACTGTGCCGGATTCTTGCGGAGCATGACGCCGGCGTCAACATTTGCTGGAGAGGAGACTTCAGCGTCGTCGAGGAGCGAGAGGATGGAGATTAGGACGGACTCAACGCGCTGGGCGGGTGACCAGCGTTCGGAGGCTAGCTCGCCAGAGGTCTCGTCGTCGCCGGGAGCGTGGAGGATGGAGATGCAGAGGCGGCCGTCGGGGTAGACGTTCGGGTGGTAGAGTGGTCGGATGAATTTGAAATCTATATTTTCGGTGTTGGTTAGATATTGATCGGATTCGAGCACATGCCTCGTGGCGTACCTGGTGGGCTGTAGGGGTAGTTCCGTGGAAAGGTCATCTTCGCCTTGAAGTAGCCGCCGTAGTAGAGGGAGTCGGGGTTCAGGACAATGAGAGCTACGCTCCATTCGAAGATGTTGTCGTTAACAAGCTGGACAACAGATCAGCTTCACGCAATCCGCATCTGGAGCGCTCGTGGTGACCTTACCTCTATGTTCGTCCACGGCTCCTTCGCCAAGCTCCTGTACTCGTTCATGAGAACCCTTCCCGCTGAATCTGCCATGTTGTCTAGTGTTCTGGTAGTGAAATCGCAGTCTAGGAGGTTAGGAAGATGTGCGAGGTCGAGAGGGCTGAGTGCGTGACCAGCAAGGTAGCTCTGTCTAGATCGCCGTCAGGCAGAGTGAGTGGGCCGAGGGCTGAGCGGCAACGCGGATCTGAGCGAGCGAGGCCGCACAGCGACAAGCAGAGGCTAGTAGGTTGGAACTTGTGAGCAAGGGGAGAAAGTAATGGCGTAGGGGCTGCGATATGTTGGTCTCTGGGTGAGCAAGTGTTGAACAAGAGAGTGAGTGTCCGACGATGACGAACTTGTCGAGCGCCACGAGCGGGAACACTCCGCGGCCTCGGCTTCACTATGCAGGTGGATTTTGACACCGGCGAACCGACCCCAGTGAAGAGTTGAGCAGATCGGAGTTCGACATATCGGTTGTGTAGTTATTCGTGGACGCTTTGTCAGGAGATGGCACAGCACCGTCGTCGTTGTTTCGACGGCAAGCACATTCAAGAAGGCCCAGACCGTCTACAGTCGAGTCTGCTCCGGACGTCGAGGTCACTCCGGATGGAATCAAGCTCACGCTGCCATGGTTCAAGTTCACAACTCATGCCCCACAGTCCCAACCCCATTCAAACGTCTTCTCCAAGCTCCCGCACGCAGCGAAAGACATGATGAAAAAGGTTGTTCGCGTCAGCCGAAGGCAGTGTAATACCGGCGACACAGTGA
>JAKLMF010000004.1:11429-62590 GCA_022813555.1 Botryosphaeria agaves | reverse complement strand
GTAAATGACTACAGCTATGTTCTCGCATACTGGATACAGAGAGAAAGATGGCAGGAGTCTCTCGCCGTGCTGAAGAAGCAAACAGATCCAGAGATGTTTTACAGATACAGCAGCGTCCTGATGGCTAACGCACCCGTTGAGCTGGTTGATATCTTGATGAGACAAGCGAACATCGACGCACGAAAGCTGATTCCGGCGCTGCTTAACTATAACAATATCGTCAATGTACCACTGAACCAGGTACCCCTTCGATGTGCCCTTCGTAGACACCATTGGCTAATCCTCTTCCGCAGAACCAAGCTGTCCGCTATCTGCAGTTCCAAATCAACCAGTGCCATTCCACGGATACCGCGATCCACAACACCTTAATCTCTATCTATGCCTCACACCCCTCACGAGACGAATCCGCTCTTCTTTCGTATCTCGAAGCGCAGTCGTACGCTCAGGAGCAGAACTACGACGCCGATTTCGCCCTCCGCCTATGCATTCAGCATCAGCGCGTTCAGAGCTGTGTTCACATCTACAGCTCCATGTCTCAATACGTCCAAGCTGTAGACCTCGCTCTCAAGCACAATGAGATCGAGCTCGCAAGCATTGTCGCGGATCGTCCGGAGAACGACCCCGCGCTGCGCAAGAGACTGTGGCTCGCCGTAGCGAGGAAAGTCATCGCCGAAAGCTCCAGCATCAAAGCGGCCATCGGTTTCCTCAAGCGATGCGAGCTGCTGCGCATCGAGGACCTGATACCATTCTTTCCAGACTTTGTCGTCATCGACGACTTCAAAGAGGAGATTTGCGAGGCCTTGGAGGAGTACTCACGGCATATCGATGCGCTCAAGCTGGAGATGGATGAGAGCGCAGCAACTGCTCAACACATCAAGACGGACATCAAGTCACTGGAACAACGGTATGCGATTGTCGAACCCGGAGAGAGGTGTTACGTCTGTCGGCTGCCACTGTTGGTGAAGCAGTTCTTCGTGTTCCCGTGCCAGCACGCCTTCCACAGCGACTGCCTGGGCAGAAAGGTCATTGAGCAGGCGGGTGTGGCTAAGAGTCGGAGGATCAAAGAGCTGCAGATCGAGGTCAACAGGGGCACCAGTATTGGGTTGAAGCGGGAAAAGGTCATCAAGGAGCTGGACTCCCTCGTTGCGTCGGCTTGGTAAGTAGCATTTTTCGCTCCCACTGCAACGGTACGGAGAACTAGAATTTTAAACTTGTACTAATTCGTTCGACAGCATCTTGTGCAGTGATATAGCCGTGAAGCAGATTGATGAGCCGTTCGTTTTGCCTAGTGACAACAAAGATGAGTGGGCCTTGTAGTGTTAGCCTCAAGGGCCTCCATATATTGGAGCCTGTCCGTACTGGTGTAACGTTATGTGTGTTATCATAACGAGGTTTGTGGCTCCGAGTGTGTGTTTACCATGCCTAACTGACAGTGATCGCGCTTTGCAGTTGCTAGAGACTGACTGTTGAGTCCAAGATGCTTAGAGCATGTGTGAATAGACCTGCTTGGAGATACCAGAGGTTACTCAGCGCCCTTCTTGTATGTGAAGGAGTTTGAAAAGCGAGAAGAATTCACGCAGTATATTGGCCTTCGCCGCACTCCACACTTGCAACGGATCAGATCATTTTAAGGGAATCTGTTGGTCCTGACCAAAACTAAATTTTTAACTGGACGCAGACCACATACGAAGAACCCTTTAGAATCTTGTCTCTTCGAAATCTTATGCCGGTCATGCTAGTCACAGCAGTGGCATAGTTTGTGATGTGATTGATATTAATGCTAGGACGACAGTGAAACGACACTTCTCCACGTGAATATCGACACCTCAGACATTCTAACACCATGCCGGTACTAAGGCCACTTCTACATCTATTCCCTTCCGCTCACGGACCCTCATACTTCACGACTATCGTATCGCCTTCCTCCTCAGGCTCATACTTGACCACCCGCCCCACCTCAATTACATCGTCAGAGAGGTAGTACGGTTCGACCTTCGTCTCCGGCTCCGGCTCAAACTTGAGCTTCGTCTCCGAACCCTGCTCCTCTTTCTTCATTGTGATCTCTTCGCCATGTGAACGCTCATCCTTCACTACCGGCTCCGGCTCAAGCTTGACCTTCTTCTCATCCGGCTCCTCCTTCTTCCGCTTCGTCTCTCCACAATCCGAACGTTCATCGTCGTCGTCGTCGTCGTCGTCGTCATCGCTCACGCACTTCCGCTTCCGTGCCAGCTTGTCCTTCTCGTCCGGGGCGCCGAGCTTTTTCTTTCCGCTGAGGCCAGATCCCCTTGGACGGCGTGGCTTGCGTATCAGTGGCGTGGTGGTTTCCATCTGCTGCTTGAAGCGGGTCCAGCGCATGCGTGCGGCGTGGCCGTTGCTGATGCCGTGGCGCTTGGCTATTTCGTCCCAGTTGAGCTGTGGTGAAGGTGTTAGAGTTTGCCATGTGATGACTCAAGAGGCGTGTATAGGCCGTGATAAGAGGAGAAAGCTGACTTACGTATCTGAGCTCTAGTTGCATGAGCATCGAGTAGCAGAACTCTGCCATCTCCTTGTCGCTGGGCATGGTGTCTTAGCTCGAGAGTCTAGCAACGATATCGCTAGTATTATGGAGAAGTCGATCTGTTGCTGCTACAAGATAAAACTTGAGTGAACTTTATGTAAGTAGAGAGGGTGGATTAAACCAGATGCACTGTGAGGTACAGGTTTGCACAGAGTTCTATATGCTAAGAGGGTGGGAGAAAGTGAGCCCGTTATTACTCCAGTGAACAAGGCGATGAATGTCTCATACTCATCAGCAACCCCTTTGAGTCAATCTTGTTTTGTTTGAGGTGAACACGGGAGAGGACTGTTTGGCCCGGGAACTTGCATGCTAGGAAACAGAGAACCGATACACCACAAGGAAGAGCCATTTTGAAGTTCGCGCTTTAACAGAACCTTGCAGCTTCTTTGGCTCATGTCTTTGAAAGCCGTGAAACTGACTGAAAGAGAATACGGGAAGTGTTCGTGCTGAGATTCTACTAGAGATCGAGTGAGGTATGGCTTCCAATCCAGTAATATACTGCTTCCACCAATTCCAGACGTGAAAGGACTGCCGCCCGAATCCGATGCAGCGATCACCACAGAGGTGTGTTATCGACGATACCATAGCGGTCGGTAAGTTTGTGTTCGTCGCATAGTCGAAAGGCTAGATTTTCTTCCACGGCTCTGTGTCCAACCAAGTTGGTCGAGATTACTAACAGGTACTGAGATGCTCCAGTTACTCCGCCGGCTTTTAGATGAAGTACAGCTAGAATGTCCTCCAAAACCTTGGTTCGATTCAGAAGATATTTCCTTGGGAATGCAAACGCACCGATCGACATTGTGTTCTGTGTCGCTGTCCGACGGTCCCGAGTTATTGCTATACGGTCCTCACCATGATCCCGCAAATGGTTTTCCAAAAGTCAATCAGAGGTCTTTTGGTTGATCTGAACCAAGAACACGATGTCGAAGCCTGACCCTCACGTCACTCTTCGGCGCCGCAACCGCAGTGGCTTTACCGTGTTTAGGGATTTTCCAGCCTGCTTTGTCGACAGGTTCAACCTCCCAAAGTGCGAGGAACCCTGCCACAAATGCTAGACATTCCTTCTCTGCGAAAAGGCGGCCTTTGCACATACTTCGACCACCGCCTGTGCTAGGTCAGCTACCTGCCTACCACATGGAACACTGCAACAACTTACCATAAGCCCTCACACTTCCCCACTCCGCCGTCTTAACCCCTTCCTTACCCTCAACAGCCCTCAAATGCCTCTCAGGCACCCACTTCTCCGGATCAATGAAGTACCTCACATCTGTATGATGCAAACCATACGGCACATTCACATACTCCCCCCTCCTCAACACCCACGTCTGCGGCCTCCCCCCCACCGCATCCTCGACCCCCTCCGTCACCCTCAGATCCGCCCTCATCCTCTTCACCGAAAACGGCGCCGAATCCAGCCGCAGCGTCTCGATGTAGCAGCTCTTCAGCAGCGGACACCTCCTCCCCAACCCCTCGACATCCAGCCGCAGCCTCGCCGGCTCCGGCAGCGCAAACACCCGCTCCGGCTGCTCCGCCCGCGCATACGGCGCCGTCTCCGCCCGGATCCGGGATGCGAGGCCGGGTGTGCTGAGGATGCGGAGCAGCAGCCAGAACACGAGGGCGTTGGCGTTCGCGTTCATGGCCCAGACAAGGCCGAGGTCGCTGGCCGCGCGCGCGGCGAGGGGGACGTCGTGCTGCGCGAAGGCTTGTTGGCCGGCGAGCAGGGCGGGGCTGACGTCGCTGAGGTCGCGCCAGAGGGGGTCGGGGTCTTCGCCGTTTGCGTGGCGCGAGAGGGCGGAGTGGAAGGCGGTGAAGTGGGCGAGGAGGCGGTGGCGGGCGATGTGCGCGGAGGTTAGGCGCGGGATGGGGGTCCAGCGGGGAAGGCCGGTGGCGAGGAGGAAGAAGTTGCGGTCGAGAGTCCAGAGGTCGTGGAAGACGCCGGGGTAGTTGTCGAGGAGGGCGCGGCCGGTGAAGGTGGGTGTTGTTGCGTGGCCCATGAAGTCGCGGACGAGGGGGCTTAAGTGCGTGAGCTTGGACGTTCGGTCTTGTTGGGGATAGCCTACTTACAGGAGACTTGTCTCGACAGCTAACTCCCCATCTGGACCGTGAACGGGTTTGGGACTACTGACACGCTCCCAAAGCGCCTGGTCAACGGGGCTGTCCGTGAAAGAAACAAGATTCGGTAGCATCTCCTCGAGATTGCTGGTCAGGAGCGCGATTATGTCGCCCAGCTGAGGTTCTTTGAGGAAGTGATCAGCGAAGATCGTTTGCAGCTCCGGTAGCACTTCATGGAATGCATCTTTGGCACTGGCTGGGATGCCGAAGACATTCTTGCGGACGATCCAGACGGCGGAGTCGTATTCTGCAACTGAGCTGCTCTGTGACAGGACAGCCTTGACAAGATATGGAGAGTACACCACGTTGTGGGTGGAGCCAAGCAAGTTGAGAGTAAATATGCCTTCGGGGAACGTGTCTCTGTCAGGAGTCTTAGTACAAGGATTCTCCGCCGCCGAAGTTCTAGTGTTAACCTGGATGTCCTCAAAAGGGTTTCGTTTCTGAACAAAAACTCCAATAGATGCCCCAGCCCCGGTATCCAATACGGAACCTTCGGTGGCAGTTTTGCATCATCATCGGCTAGGGATCTTCTACCAGCACTAAGGCTGGTGTAGAAACGAGTGAAGAGTACAACGACAATGGAAATGAGCGCTGCTATCTCGAGCATTGTGCTGACTGGTCTGGTTCACTCGAACATCTAACCTCGACCCTCTCCCGCTGAGATTCGCAGACGCCAAAGATAGCGATTGATAGATGGGACTTGAATTTTCTAAACTTGAAAGCAAATGAGAGACTGGTTTGCGGTCAAAGTCAAGGGTTTATGACTTGAAAGGAACTCCGACTGGTACATGAGTTTCGCGAAAACACGAAGTACATGTCATTACTCGTAGACTGCCATGTCTGTACCTCCCCAAGGAGCTGAAATGCTCTGCAACGACGTGAGATTTGACGCTAAACCATAACTGGCCATCCTAGCGACTTCTGCCCAAGAGCTCATCGAGATGCCACTGCTTGGCCAGCGATGGTTTGCGCATGGCGGCACTCTCCTGCTCGGTGCGTAGAAAGGAGTTATTCTACTAGATCCGATGCCTCCTTCAGTTCAGATGGTATCAAGTGTGAACGATACTTTAGTGCTTGGACAGACGTAATACGGTAAGCTGTAAGCGTCTTCTGTCTATTCCAAGTCCTTTCGCCATGTCATCTATTTGTGGACACGGCCAGCCGTTTCTTGCTGTGTCACATCTGCCGCACATACCGAACGGTTTCCTGGAGCTCAACTAGTTCAAACAGAGTAGTAGGACAGGTAAGGTAGGTACCGCAGTATACCTATGCAAGTCAACACCAGATGCTCGTGCCAGTATCACTCTCATCCTGTAGGCTTTGCAACCCTATGAGCTGGTCTGAGAGCTTTTCCAGTAGGAGTTGACAAGACAGCAAGAGCATGGTGCACGGGTAAAACCTAGACCGGTCGCAGAAGCAATGAGGGATACAGGTCTCACAACAAGGATCATGTGACTCATAATGGGTGCTTCAAGAGAGGGCTGTATCATCACAACGAGAAGGCAGCAGCATTCAAGTCCCGTCATTTCGACATGAATGTCGTACGCGGCGAGGCTCTGCAGAATGGCATACCTGATTGAGCGGCACAAAACGAACCTTGGACCCAACCAGGATACCTCCCACTGGCATCGCAAGACGACTCTCTTTAACCACGAAACACCGACCATCACGAAACTGGGTGTCACCCAAACAATTCACAAGCCAATGAGAAACTAGCAATCCTCCGAGGTGCCAAAACTTGATCATTCCCTCGATTGAGTCACGTGGAGGCTTACCACATCAGGCCTACGCGACTCTTCACCACAACATCAGAGCTCGACTGACGCCTTCTCTTCCGCACGTCTCCATCTCCGACACACCACCACCACCTCATTCTTCCAACAAAGCCACCACCGACACCCAAGTCGCGCATATCCATCAAGCCTATCCCTCAACCCAACAACTCGAACACCGCAAACATGCCAGGCGGAAAAGGTAAAACGCGCTTGTCCTCACGCCAGACCGCAGTCGTCGCATCGCGCAAACCTCGTTGCTAACACGTCGCGTCCCTACAGGAAAGACAGGCGGCAAGACGGGCGGCAAGGCCGACTCGACGACCAAGACCTCGAAGTCGCACTCCGCGAAGGCCGGCCTCCAGGTGCGTTGACCATCTCCAGCCAGACGCGCGTCATCCCTTCGCATTCTCCAAGGCGCGCGCGACACACACAAACACACACACACACATCCACAGTCGCATCACCCAACCCACCACGTGCATGACCTCCCCACCCCCACCGTCTCACATTCCTCACTTACACCAAACCCCAACTAACACCCCAACCCTAGTTCCCCTGCGGCCGCATAAAACGCCACCTGCGCACCATAACGCGGCAAAAAACCCGCATCGGCGCCAAAGCGTCCATCTACCTGACCGCCGTGCTCGAATACCTGACCGCCGAAGTTTTGGAACTCGCCGGCAACGCCGCCAAGGACCTGAAAGTGAAGCGCATCACTCCGCGGCACCTGCAGTTGGCGATCCGCGGAGATGAGGAGCTGGACACGCTGATTCGCGCGACGATCGCGTTTGGCGGCGTGCTGCCGCATATCAATCGCGCGTTGCTGTTGAAGGTCGAGCAGAGGAAGGGGAAGAAGGGGGCGGAGGCTTAGGGGAAATATTGGAGGGAGTGGGCAGGGGAGGGTTTCCTTTGTTTCTCTTTTTTGTCGGGGTGGACTGGGTTGTTGGCGTTCTTCTTTCGGTCTGTTCGAGTGGGTTGGAGGGGTTGTCGGCGGGTTTTGCGGGCACACCGGGAGATTTACAACATGCTTTTTGGCGAGGGTTGAGTGTGAGGGGGGCTTGGTTGGCGGGTTGGGTGCTGTGCGTTTGCGATGTGGAGAGCTGGGCTTGTGGTGCATGGTTTTGCGGCACGTGTTAGGTTTGAGATTGTAGAAGCAAGTGTCCGGCAATTCAATTTCTATTGTGAAGTACTGCAGTGGCCGCTTGATGTGTTGTTCATCTGCTTCCGTCCGTTCTGAGTCCTGCCACTGTGGGCTGCCGCTGCGTTATCGTGGTTCAAGCACAAGGCCAAGCTGGTAATACTAAGTGGAGCTCGAGAGCAATGCATGAGTCAACATGTGGGAATGGCGCAGGAATATGAAATACTCTTAGCCGCTGGAATTATACTAATCTCGGTAGCCCCATTATATCCTACTACGCATAGCGAATGTGGTGAAGATCGAAATAATACACGATAACGATGTAGCAGGAAAACGACAACATGAGACGAAATCAATCAAGTTGTGGTGAGATGTTCGCGTGAAAAGGGACGTTGACGCGCGTGAACATTGTAATTCATCAGGTGTGGCCAGAATGTAAGGAACAAATACAAAAATATTAGATGATTCGTGGTGCTGGACGAGTTGCCGTTACTGGTGGATGTCGTGAGACGTCAGACTGATTTTGATGCAAAGCCGAGAATCATCGTCGTTCCTTCTGCCAGCGTTGGGATCTCTGTCGTTGAATTTTCTGTATATCGTGGAAGGTGCGCCCCGTGCTAACAAACAATGAGGAAAAGACAAGAAACAGCTGCCAGGCTCTTGCAAAACGAAAGGTTGAAGGGACAACAGAATAACATAACCGAGGTTAGAAATGCAGGAAAGCAGGGTAAATAGTACAATGCGAAGGTAGGTAGTACAAATCAGCAACATCATCCAGTCTCCCCATTGCATGCGCTTCCCCTCAAGTATCCAAATCAATATGCTATGGAAGGGTGCGAACCCCATATGATATCTCTACCATCGTGGCGTCATACTTCGTATACGTCGTGAAGAGCACGATGGCCCAGACATTGACCGTTTCAATTCGTGATGTGGTGCATCTCCCTTGTTGCTCTTGCCTCGTATGGACCCGGCTGAAAGCAGTGGTACATGCGTGGTGCTAAGGACATCCGTCTGCCGTTACCGCTGAGACTCATCAGAGCCCAGCTGCGATACCTTCAAGATGTCTCGCGCATACTACATGTAACCCCACTTCGCGACACCATCTTCGTGAGCGGGTCTACTCAACGACAATCTCGACGTTGGACTGGGACGAAAGCTCATCGCTGCCACGGCCACGATGTCCGTTCTGTCGTGAGTGCGAAAAGCCGGTGCCACGCTCCGGAAGTGGACCTCGCGGTTGGCGCGATGGCAGCCCCCGCTCTCTGCTCGGCTCTCTGAAGTTCGTGCTGAACGACCTGTGTCCACCGATGGGGCCAGGAGCCTCACGGTCCCAAGCCATCAAACCGCGAGTGCGGCTGGGGCTGGTGTTCTGACCGAATCCACCACCGAGGCTCATTCCCCCAAGTCCGTTGACCAGAAGCGTTTCGTCGCGCCCAGAAGTCACGGTGGGCGTCACACTAGGGTTGGATGAGGAAGCGCTGCCAGGAGCGAGGTCGACAAATCGGCTGAAGTTCGTGTTCAAGGTTGCAGGAAAGCTAGCAGTGGACGGGACCGGAGAAGGCGTGTATGAGCGGAGGTCAGCATACGACTTGGCGGCCCGTAGGTTCGGTCCTGCACTGAGACCACCGGCCGAATCTCCAAATCCGAGATACCCAGAAGCTTGGCGGCCAAGCGTTCCGTAGAAGCCATCTCGCACGTCGCTGAAGTCCGTCGTCGCGGAGCGGTTAAGTCCGCGCCGTTGAGAATCGCCAGTAAGGGTGGGCTGTAGCTGCGGGATTGGAGGGCTCAAGTTTGGAACATCATGGGCACGGAAGATGTGCACCTGTCGTTGGTCTCCAAGGCCTTTGGAAACATGCGCTAAACCCATGTGATGAGCCAGGGTATGGACGGTCCGCCTTTGAGCAGGCGTCAGAGTGGGCGGCAGTGTCATGCTGTCGCGTAGAACGTCCTCTTTGAAGAGCAAAAGCTGAGAGTAGAAATGCAACACTGCAGGGTCGTTCAGATCATAATCTATAAACGCATGTCAGTACATCTACGATGACGCAAACAAGGCAAGAGTAATACCTGGCTTCGGCGTCGGAGCGGAGACGGGCGAGGGAGACGTTGCTCGCATGTGCGACGAGAGGGACGACATGGATGGCTGATTGTGGAGCGTCGCAGATGCCATGGGCCTGTGTTGCTCCTCAAGCTGGCCTCTCCGCTCTCGCTTCTCGCGCTCGATCCTCTCGCGCTCCACCAAGGGGAGCATCTTCTTGTACTCAACTCTCAACTTCCTTCCTTGCAGCTCGAAGTGGTTCATCGCGTCGATGACAGCGGCCGTCTCGTCCGCGGTGGTAAAGTTTGCAAAAGCAAGGCCTCGGAAAACTCCGTTGTCGAAATGATAGTTGAAAGCGTAAGGCAGCGGCAGGCGCATATCGGTCATTAGTGCCACCAGCTGTTCCTTCTTCACCGCAAAGGGTATGTTCTTGATGACTATGGCGGTCGGGATCAGCTCCTCATCGACATCAGAACCAAGTCCATCCTGTCGCATGGACATGGTACCAAAGCCTGAGTTTCCAAGACTTGGAAATCCGTTTGAGGATGGAGCTTGCGGCTGCGGATCGAACCAAGCCTACATCGAAGAACGTTAGCGTTGCTTATCAGAGAGGCAATGTACTATCAAGCGTACGGATGGTAGAGCGCTGCGACCCCTAGAGGATGGCTTCATCCTGGTAGTGGCACCGAGAGCGGCCAGAGTGTTGTTGTTGTTCTGATTCGGGTTGAACGAGGTCCATGCTTGGGAACCGTTCAAGTCATAGCCACCGTAGTTGGAGGCGTGCAAGGTCGCGTTCAGTCTGTCGCCATTGTATCGGGGCATATAGCTCGCAGCATGATCCTCTGCGGTGTACAGGCCGTTCGGTGCCGGTGCATAGGCGTCGAACTGTCGCGACGGCTGCCGGTGCAGCGTCTGCTGATGGCGGTGCGAGCCGGGCGAACGGGAAGGGTTGTCATAATACATTTCGTGATGCTGATAGATGCTCATGGACGTGTTGACGTTTGAATCGTGGTCAAAGAAAGTCGTGGTTCGTTAAATGAGCAGAAGCGCTCGCTGCATCTGCCCTTTGCTGGAGACAAAGGGGTGTTGCAGAGGACGGCGGTGATGGAAAGCGAGGAAGAAGCTCAGCGATGACAGCGACAGACTGCGGTCCGAAGCTACAGGTGTTCGGACAGTGTGTCTCTCAAGAGCGGGTCTCTTGTTGTAGCTTGCTGTGAGTAGCTAGCAGCAGTGGTACCTGGAGAAAGTACAAAGGCAAACGCGAAAGAGGCCCGAGCCTTGGCAGTCGCGGCTCGTTGCTCTTTTCGTCGGTTGCGCAGCGACCGCCCTCCGCAAGCGTATTGCGAGCTGCGCTGTTCTGGGACGCTGCAAACAGAACAAGTAACGACTTGCCGTTGCTGTTGTGCTGCTGCTGCGATGCTGCAGGTGAGATGGAAGCAGAGGCTCAAGGGAGGCCTGCGTGGGTCGAGAAGTGAGACGAGCTGGCTTGAGCGAAATTGTGAGGGCGTTTTCCGTGGCGCGTGCCCACCGAGGAAGTTTAGTTTGGGCTTCGATGAGAGCCGTGGCAAGGGTGCAGACGATGACTGCGATGACAACAACAATAAACAATCAGCGTAGAGACGATCGCGAGAGGGCCGAGCGAGCGAGTCCTCTCTGGAAAGGAGATGTCTGGATGGTAAAGCAATATGTAAGGACGCATGTTCCCCTTTCTTGGGTAGCCACGAGCTGTCGCCTTTCGTTCACTAGTCATGGGCAGTAACAGGGGTCAGCGTGCATCATTATTTGCTACCCTGTTCCCGTCCAGACAGAAAGACGTATCCCCATTCGCACGTTGCTATTGGCATGAGCCTCTCTGCATCTCAGAGCTGCGTGATCCACTTCCTCTACGGCCGGTTGGGCCACATTCTTTGCAGGATGCTCTGTCTGCAGCGGCCGCGGCGAAGTATTTCAAAGACCTGTCTTACACCACCGCAAATAAGCAATCAAAGCTGCTCTGGGTCTCATCCGATGGTGCGCTATCGAACCAAATTTTCTCCACACTAACAGATCCTGTCTTCCTCCACCAGACGCACTCGTAGACGAAGCAGAGGGAAATTGAGGCAGGCGGTCCGGCTTCCGCGTAAGCTCAGCAGCGGCTTGGCTCCGAAGACGAGCACCTGGCCGAGCACCTGGCCGAGCATCACGACAATCCCCCTGGATACTCGTATGCCAATCCCCCGGTCTTCCTGTTGTCCGTCGCTGCCACCAGAACCTCTTCGTGTCTAGCATGGAACACGATGGCCGCCACCACTGCTAGCACAAGCCCTCTTCCATTCCAGAACAGAGCAGATGGGATGCTAGGGTTCGTACGGCCCGCTCCTTTTTGCTTTCGGGATGACCACAGCTGAGGGTTGAGATGACGCACGGCAGTGGTCTTCCTCCAATCGCACAGTGCACCCGCAATCAGAACCAAACGCCAATCCTCCACAAGTGCCGTGGCTGCTGCCGGATATTATCACGATCACCATGAAATATGGCTCTGTCTTCGTCGCTTCAAAGCCATAGATGCCACACCATCACTTCCGCTTCTGCAATGTCGGACGAAGTGGGGAAAGGTGTTGATCACACCGATGTTGCACCACAGCGATAGCACCAAGATCTGACGGCAAACATCCCAGGCAGCGCCTTTGGGCCTGACGATAAATAGACGAGCAGACTGACAATAGCGATCGACCAACAGGGGTGTGCTAACATTTTCTTTACACACCCTTGCAGACCAGCGCTAGTCGTCCGAGCGAGTGGATGACAGTTACCAGAAGCGGACGATGCCGCATGAAGAATCAGTCATGTGATGATGTGCATCCACTCATCCACTCACCGTCTTTCAATTCGATGCAGCAGATGGGGTCCGAAGAACACAGGTACGTCGACAATATCACCAGTTGCACTAGTCGGCAAGCTTGCGTCTGTAAAGCAGGCAAGACAACACAACTGTCCGGACACTCCTGAGGATAAGCAAGTCCTCCGCCTGTATTAAGGATGGAAAACGTCTCCAAGCTACCGGGGACATCCTAGCCCGAAATACACCTGTGATTGAATCACTCCAAGTATGTATGACCAGATTCCTCTGTCACCTCGCTAGGAAGCTCGCGGGTAAATGCAGCGTTACCCATTCTATTTGGAGACTCGCAGTGATGTTCCTACACCACTGCATCAGACATATGGATTCACTCCACATTGGTTCAACATCGAGCCGGGTCGCGGCGGGTAGTCGCATAAATGTGAGACATCGATTTGATCGAGCCGTCTTCCTCCGTGACTCCCATGCAGCTCGAGCACATCGAACCGCCTTTGATGTGATCAGTCGCTTCTGAGAGTACAAATCCGCCTCTTCCACTTAGCGCTTTGTTTTCCAGCATGAATTGACCGACAGATAAGCCGGCCAACAGCGGCCGCTGCAGGAACAATCGCAGATATGATAGCTGGACTGCAGATAGCTAGCACTCCACATATGCCTCGTCTACATATGCAGAAACGCCTGAGCATCCGATGTCTTCATCCTCGAAGCCAAAGTCGTAGATTCATACCATGCAGCCCAAGCCAACGCCATGCCCAGATAGCCCCGCTCTCACTCCGCCCAGATGCAAAGAAGAATCGCTCACAACACCAGCTCCCCAACCCATCCCCTCTCCTTCAACTCTCACCACCTGACTTATCCCCCTTCTTCTTCCTCAACGTCTGCCCCTGCCCCTGAAACCTCACCGTCTCCCTCTCCTCCTCCTCCGCCCCCGCCCCCTCCTCCTTCTTCCTCACCGGCCTAACCTCGTACCCAAAAAACAGCTTGTTCGGCGGCAACCTCAACGGCTGCGGCCCATTCGCGTTCCTCCTCACCGTCGCCGCCACATTCGTCGACGCGCCCGCCACCGGCGTGCTCGGCTTCGGCGTCGGCGCCTTACTCCCCTTCTTGCTCGACAGCTTGTGCCCCTGCGACAGGAAGTTGGAGGACACGGCTTTCGCGCCCGCGGCAGCGGTGCTCGAGGACGGCGCGATGGCCGCGTAGTTGATGGCCTGCGCCATGCTGCCCTGCCCCGCGTGCAGCGTGCCCGCCTGCGCGGCCAGCCCGCCCGTCGCGCTGCGCGGCGTGCTGGTGCCGCTACCACCCCCGGCGCCCCCGCTGGCGGTGGTGGAGCGTTTCGGCGGCTCGTAGCCGACGGGCGGGGCGAAGTCAACGGAGAGGTCGGTTTCCAGCGTGCAGATGGCGCGTTTGGGGCTGTCGGGCTTGGTCTCGAGCACGGCGATGGAGTAGACGGCGTCGTTGTAGGCGAAGGTGAAGATGTCGCCCGTCGTCAGGCAGGAGAAGTTGCGGAAGGCGTTTTCGAGCACGGCTTTCGGGTCGCTGATGTCGAGGAAGGAGGGGGATTGCGGTTGCAGCTTTATGAAGGTGCCGAGGGGCAGGTCGGTGGATTTGATCTGGAGGAGGTCGCCGGGTTCGAGGGAGAGGGTTTGCATGAGCTTGATGGAGAGATGTGTTAGCTTTACTTTTTAAAAATGTGTGTGCGGTTGGTGGGTGGAGCGGGGAGTGTGCTTGGGAGCCGTACCCAGTAAGGTAGATATATCTTGCCCTCCTCCGCGATGAACTCTAGCACACCCGCGTGCGTCAGCTTCCCCTTGGCGCCGTTTATCAGCTCGAACAGCATGGGGTAGGTGATGTGCAGCCGCGTGAGCTTGTCCAGCGCGCTCGGAGGCAGGAACACCTTGCCGCCATGGTTCGCGTCTTCACGGTCGGGGCCGGGCATCATGGCTATGGGGTAGCAGCGGAAGTACTCGTCGAAGCGTCGGGGTGGCCCGCCGCGCCGCTGCAGCATGGCGGCCTGGTACATGGCCATGGGGTCGTCTTCGTCGTAGAAACCGTAGTTCTGCATGGCGGTTAGCTCGGGCGGCGAGGAAGGGTGCGGTTCGGATCCTACCATTTTGAAGAAGTGAGGCTGAGGATGTCAGATAGGAGTTAGGTCGTAGTAGTTTGCAAGATTTGGGCCTCTTGTACGCGACGATGTGGTGTTTAGCAGTTGAAGGGAAGTTTGGTGATTGTTGCGGAAGCTCAGTGTTGCATCGATGGTTGACGAGTCGTGAAGCTCGCGAGAGGATGACGCACTTTTCGGAGCAAGCTCGCTCTCACAACGCACCTCCGGATTCATCTAGTGAATCACCATTCACAAGTGCTCAGTAACACTATAGTGAAGCGCGAGCTCTCAAAGCTCTAGAGGGCAATCATAGCCACAGCGCCTCCAGAACGTCCTCCGCACCCCTAGCACAATTCATCCCATACCACACAAGATGTCCGGCCGCAACCCCACCGCCGCGCGCCCCAAACGCGCCGGCGAGGCCTTCGCCCGCGGCGACAGAGGCTCCGACTTCGACTCCACCTCCAAAAAGCCGCGCTTCGACTACCGCAACCCCTCCACCCTCGCTGCCGACGCGCCCGACGACGACGAGGCCATCCTCGAACTCGATGAGATCGGCAAAGGCGGCCAGCAGACCAAGCGCAACGCCGTCAACCTCGACGGCTACGAGTCCGACTCGTCCACCGAGAACTTCGACACGCGTGCGGCTGCGAAGGCGGAGCTAGCGTCCAGAGATGAGCGCGAGAGGAAGGGGGGGAGGAAGAGCAAGGATGAGGATGAGGCGGACATGTTTGCGGATTTGGATGAGGACTTTAGGGACGGTGACGAGGATGAGGAGGTGCGGAGGGAGGGCGAGAGTCAGAAGAAGGGCGTGAGGTTTTTGGAGGAGAACGAGATTGAGGGGCAGGTTGCGCAGAGCAAATCGGGCGGGCATGTCTCTGCAGATTTCAGCTTGAATGGGAAGGCTAAGGCCAGGGACCAGGATGTTGAGAGCAGCAGTGAGAGTGGAGGCGATGAGGAGAGGGATCGGGTGGGGAGTGATGTGGATGAGGAGATTGGCGCCGGCGGGAAGAAGAAGCATGCGCCGAAGCTGGATGCGTTCAATATGAAGACAGAGGGCGAGGAAGGGAGGTTTGACGAGGCGGGAAACTTCGTCAGGAAGGCGGCGGATCCGAATGCGGTGCATGATGCGTGGCTTGAGGGGCTGTCAAAGAAGGACATGAAGAAGGCGAAAGAGGCGGAGGCGAAGAGGGAGGAGGATAGGCGGAGGAGGAATTTGCAGGATGATGCGGTGCTGACGAGTGAGCTTCTGGCGCGCTTGATCACGAGGTTGGAGAAAGGCGAGACGGTGCTGGAGGCGCTGCAGAGGCTGGGAAAGGGGAAGGAGAGGAAGAAACCGAAGTGGCAGAAGAACAAGCGGAAGAATGGCGATGCAATGGATATCGACGGCGAAAAGGCCGCTGAGGATCCGGCAGAGATAAAGCGCAAGGAGGCCGTGGAAGCTATAACGGGCGCTGCAGATCAGCTTCTCACACGCGGCCAGCCTGAGATCTACGACGCCGAGCGCGAGACGCTGATGCGGCAGTACAAGAGAGAAACAGGCGACGATTGGGTTGATCCGCCTGTGGCAGCCGAGGAAGAGGCCGAAGCAGCAGATGTCAAGCAATGGGAGTATAGGTGGTCGGATGCACGGGACGGCCAGGAAAGGCACGGCCCGTACGATGGGCCGACCATGCTTGCGTGGAGCGACGCCGGCTATTTTGGTGAGGGTGTCGAGTTTAGGCGGGTTGGCGATGTGGAGTGGAGTCGTGTGGTTGATTTTGTGTGAGACATGGGGCTATTACATCTACCAGCAAGCGCTCTCACGAATACTCTACGAGGAAGATACCCCAGGTGCTCCACTGATATCTATACATCCTGCTGTTCGATATCCCGGTGATCTCGGATCTTAGACCCGTCTCAAACCCTATACGCATTCTGGAAGTTCTCAGAGGAACACATGAATCTTGTGTATTGAGAAAGAGATTCTATCTACCACCTGCGATCGACTGGACCGGTACACCGTTCCGCACTGTCAGTGGAAACATGATCATTAAACGCTACAACGCCTTGCTTATCCAGCGGCTATCCCATAATGAAGACATTGAATCTACCGGCTGCACCACACTCCGTGACAATGTCCGAATCCCAATACGCCTCCCGTTCCATCCCTCGCCATGCGCAAACCCTTCAACTCATACGTAAGCATCATCCCACCTCACCGTCCCCTCCTCATCCTCGTCCTCGTCCTCGTGCAAAACCACAACCTCGCTCTCCGTCTCCATCTTCTCCTCCTTACGCTCTGCCTTCAATACCATCTCCCCCTCTCCCTTCACGTGCTCCTCGGTCCCTTCCACCTTCTTAATCTCACCCTTAACCCGCTTCCTCGCCTTCTTCTCCTCCTTCTCCTCCTTCTTCTCCTCGCCCTCTCCATCTTCCCCCATCATCCTTACCATCCCGCCGTGCCGAGCCAGGCGCATCCTCTCGTTCTCCTCCCTCTCCGCTTCAGCAGCCTCACGCGCCAGCCGCTGCAGCTGTCTGGCACGACGGTCCTGCCGGGCCTTCCGCTCCTCCTCCTCATCATCGTCGTCCTCATCGTCTTCGTCTTCGTAAGCGGCACTCTTGTTGTAGCGGCGCTTGCGCATGCTTACACCAGCAGGCACGGTGGCGAGAGCTTGCTTTGGCTTTCGCGCCTGGCGCTGCGGTGTGGGGGAGGTTGGAGCCTGGGCCTGGGCTTGGGGTTGAGGTTGGGGCTGACCGCTGAGCGCGGCGGTGGCGGCGGCGCGCTGCTCTTTGCGGAGGAGGAAGATGCGCTCTTGGATTGCGCGGGGGGTGCAGCCTGGAGTTGGGTTAGCGTTTTTGTCTGCTATCTGCTTTGTGGCGGGTTTCGTGGGGGAGAGTATGGTGGGTACATAGGGGGGAGTAGGAATTGATGGCGGCGGTGGCTGGTTCTCTCACGTGCCTGGGAAGAATTGGGCGAGCTCGTTGTAGTCGGAGCTGGTGATTTGGCGGCCGAGGCAGTGAAGGAGGAGCTTGCGGTCATTCTCGACCGTCCATTTGATGACTTTGAACTTGCCGCGCGGGCTGTCTTTTGCTGGCTTTAGGTTCGTCATTGTGGGAGGGTTGGTAGTGGCGATGGAAAGACGAGGAGTGCGAGGTGGAAATTGCTTCGAGGATGGAAGAGAGACTGTGAACCTCTGCTCTTATAGAGGTGCCCATGTGATTGTGTTATGAGCCTATTGGTGTGTTTCATGGTTGCTAAGGGGACTGAAAGGTGATTGTTGTCTATTCACACAGCATCAAGGAGTCAACTGAGTGTAGACTAGTCGGGGCAGATTGTCGGGACAATATGACCGTGAATGAAGAACTGAGAAACGAAAGACCTTCACCAACGGTCTTTAAGCGACGATCTGGAATGTGATTGGTTTACCTAAGCAAAACGCGATGAGAATATCTTTAAACACACTATCGCCGACGATAGAGGATAGCATGTGTAACGCAGTCCCTCTTCTTTCTTCAGCTATCCTACGAAGGTTTAGACTAAGGTGTTCTTCTGAGGGTTACAGCTGGGTCCCAGAGACGTTACGCAGCAACAGTCCATATTCAAACTCGGCTCCAGCTGGCTTGTGGTATGAAACAACGGAGATTGACAACTTCACCACTATGACACCTCTCACCCAGGGTATGGACTCCGCCACACTGGAATTGGGTTACGATGAAGATAGAATAGGCAGATGGATTTACCATCGCAACATGCAGTAGCATTCGGAGTCACCTAGTTCCTCCACGGTTGAACTTACTACGCCCCAACAGATTTGTCTGACCTGGAGAGTACAAACGTCTCTCGGCCCCGTGTGTACACATCTACTAAGCCATGTGTCCTGAAACGCATACACGCCCGGTACAGCTCGAAGTAACCGTGAGCCGCTGAGGGCTGAATCCGGTAAGACGGCCGTTGCACATGGCAGGGTGAATGTTCCTAGCAGGCTCAGTAGGAAGCCTAGAGCCTCGGTCTGGATAGCGAACCGACTTGAGTGTCATTGACTTTGGCCTAGTCACCGCTGCGGGACAGTTGATGGAGGTCACGATAAAGGGCAGCGGTTCAGTAAGCTGCGGTGAGATTGATAGGCGCTAAAGGGCAGACTATGCCTTTAGTGGTTAGCGATGGCTTGTAAGGCTGAGGCTGAGCATCCCACTGCTCGAACCATTCACCATCATTGACAACCTCCATCTTCAATGAACTCAGTATGGAACGGGGGCAGTCTTTCCTAACATTGCCAAATATGCTGCGGTCTACAACTGAACTTCATTCATCATCATCGATGCCTTCTAAACAAGCCACTTACCGAGCAGTTAACCCCCGTTTGCACCGCCTGTCTAGGGCCTGCTACAACATATTTGGCAGCTTCGTGACGGCTCTGCTTATTCGCGGACACTAGATGACTCAGTCGCACGTGGCGCTTGGCCTTCTGGAAGCCTTTCATCAGCCGCTTCGGCTTGACTCTGAGGCTGATCGTCCTGCCTCAGGAACTGCTCCCAGGCGTGGGTGCTGCGCCTCCGTGGTGCTCACCCCCAAGGTTCCGTATGCTTCTCTGATTACTCTGCTGCTGCGGCTAACGTTAATTCGGACCATAACAAACGGTACCTACCGTGAACCGTTGACCTTCCGGAGTTCCAGCAGAACATGCGGCTTATGCAGGCTATCCGTCTGGAGAGGGCTATGCTAGAGTTAGGTAATATTCTTGACGCCTTTCGTCATTACGCCTTACACCTGGGTGCTCACATCGCAGAGTTAAGAAGCTATAAAGCTTCTGGATTTTCTCTCGTTAATCTTCATTCAGCATCATCATCATTTCCTTGAGTCTGTCATTGGCATTTCCATTTCCTTGGTCTTTCCATTTTCTTAATCTGTTCCATTCCAGTCTTCCCATCGTATCTTCAGAATACCATAAAGACACCAACACTTTCCATCCCCAATCGCTTCAGTCCTTCAGTTTCATCTCTCAGACAGTCCAGTTTCATCAGCAACGATGGGTCGCGGCGGCTACAACTAAATCTCCCCCTCTTCTGCTCCGGCCTACCCTGTCACTCTAGTCACCATGTGCATCCGAATCATCGAGAAGTACGCCAATTGCGGCTGTATATACCACGTGCACGCAGTCGACGCTTGTCCGGCATACGGGCGACATCCCGTCGTCGATCGCATCGTTTTGGTCGGCTACGCATGTCCACGACACTCAGCACGGAACCGCTCGCTCGCCCCGCCTGAGCCATCAAACGCTTACGAGCGGCATTCTTCCTTGGCTGGAGCGGTGACTGCGACCAGGTTGACAGGCACAGCATGGCCCTGAAACACTCAAATCCCGCTTCTTAAAGCATTCATACCACCTCGGATTAGCTGGCTAGTCTGATACCTGCTCCCAACCGCTCGCTTCCTACCACACAGAATTCATGGTCGATTCTGCACAACCGCAGTTCAAGCAGGATCATATACGACGACTGCGCACGATCGGTGAGGAAGACACGATCATCAGGGGGAGTGTACCGAAGAGCTTTTCCGTTGATAATGCCAGACAGCACTACTCAGTGTCCTTTTCTTTATTCCTTTCCCTTTCCTGGGTCGTATTTCTATCCTTAAGTCTCATCCGTCGCCATTGTTCAGTTCTTTACTCGCGGCTGTGCCGCTCGTCGTATTCTTCCAGCTTTCAGTCTCATCTGCGATGAGTGGTTCCAGATATGTCGTTTGTTTGACTTGTTCTGTCTTTCATCGCATTTTTTCAATCCATTGGTGGCGTTTCCCTGGGTCTTCGCATTGTTGTTCATCATTTATTGTATCCAGTCGTTCATGTTTAGCGATCTTTATGTGTTAGATGCGATCTCGGGTAGATCCACAACCAGCATTCATTTGTCTTACTGTTGCTTACTCTACTATCATTCTTGTCTCAGCATCCTTACGGCGTTCCACCACTCTTCTTAGAACTGGTTGTTTTCAAAATGGATGATAGATCTCATCTACGACCATGAACCTCGGGCGTACAGGTCCTTACACAAGAATAGAACTTGCTTATCTCTGTTGTCTACCAGAATCTGTGTATTAGACGCTCGCATGTACTTGTCATGATCATTACGAAACCTCAGAATTAGAGACTCATGCGGACTGAGCCCTGCAACAAAGAACCGCCGTGTGTGCTAAGTTCAAGCTTGCAGGAACAAATGGGTCGAACAAAGACTTTCGGAAAGGCACATGCATCGTTTAACTGCGTTACCCGTTTGAGGGAGAACTATAAAGTGCGAGCATTCCCTCCACACGTAGAGTTGGAAACGCTACCGTACGGGCTGAGCCGGAGGCCCACTTCTGTTACTCTATTTGCTATACATGGCACAACTCAGCAGACGCATGCACTTATTGCCACTTCCACCAGACTCAAGCTAGTGGAATGGGAGATAGGCATACCATGACACGCACTGAGGCCTTGCTGGCAATTTGGTCGCAGTATAGGAGCCGTGCTCTGAGGCGACAGATGCTCCGAAGGCGAAGGATACGCTCAAAGCGCAAACCTAGAGCAAAGATTGAGCCAGTGCCAGATATCCATAGTCCGATGATCATCTTTGGAATTAGTGCATCATTTGGACAATGCGGCGTTTTCAAGAATTTCGATGTTCGACAACCATGGTACGCTACCCCAGATTTCCATGTTCGCCCCACAATCACAAAGGCGCACCACGGATGAGAGCCTCAACATGCCTTACGAACCAAACAAAGCTGCGCACTGTGTTTTACGAACCATGGATGAAACGTCGGCGCCGACAACGAAGTCAACATCCTGCAACTCGTCCACAAGCACCCCCAAATCGTCGGCTTCCATGACTTTTTCGAATCGGCCGGCGCCGGCTCAGAGAGCCACCTGGTCCTGGGCTACTGCCAAGGCGGCGATCTGGACGATTTGCGTGACCGCTTCAAGAGACACCACATGCAGATGCCGGAGCCGCTTATCTGGCATTTCTACGGCCAGCTCGCGGAGGCGATACATTGGCTCCACGATTCCTGCGACGTCGTCCATCGCGACTTGAAGACCGGCAACGTGCTCGTCGTGCCTGGGCCCGAGGACGGCAGCTACCCCGGCCTCAAGGTCGCGGATTTCGGGTTCGCGTGCGTGGGCGAGCAGCCGGCGGAGGAGTCGCATGTTGGGACGCCGATGTGGTGGGGCCCGGAGGAGAGGCCGGGGACGAAGGCGCAGGATATGTGGGCCGTGGGGGCTTGTGTACTGGCTTGCGCTGAGGACGCTGCCGGTTGATGCGGCGGCGGCGGAGGTGTCGAGGGATGCGAGTAGAGGGGCGCGCAGGAGGGCGGTGGTGGAGGCGCCGAGGGTTGTACGGTCGATTTGTAATGATGAGACTGTGCAGAAGTATGTTGGTGATAGGGAGGGAGTGGAGAAGCCCACGGCGTATAGTCGAGAGTTGGATGGCTGGATGAGGCGGGCGTTGGAGGCGGATCCGGGGAGCAGGATTACGGCGAAGGAGTTGTGCGGAGAGTTTTTGAAAAGGGCGAAGGAGGTTGTTGCGACGGACGCGAAGGACCTGCAGGATTGGGTCATGCCTGATGCGCCGTTGGATGATTGGGGTTCGGATAACTCGCCGGAGGGCTTTGCACATTGGTGATGATGATGTGTGTTGGCGATTGGTGTTGGAGATGTTGAGCAGACATCGTTGATGGTGTGTGTTGTTGTGTTGATTGACTGGAGTTTATGGGATACCCTGTAGCGCCTGAGCGTTGTTGTTCTGGTTCTGTTCATTGATAGATTAGATGTGTAGATGAGTTTCGCAAATACTTGTCACGTTTTATTCTTCCTCGTGCCATGAGAGCGTGGCGTAGATTTGACATTGTATGCAAGTGATGAAGGAATAGCTCTACAGCCCATAGTATATGGATGAAGTGATATGAACACTACGAGATTGACATGCGTGCATAAATTGGCCACTGATGGAAAGGAAATTTACTTATGGCCCTGTACCTACTGTGTCCTCAGGGTTATATTCTCTGATTACTCGTGCCTACCTAGTATCATGTGCGGTAGTGTCTACGTTCGAGTGCTTTTGGCAAGAGAACCGTGGTTGTCGTTGCTGTTCGCATAGTGAGAGAGGTATCGTCGTAGAAATCAAAGGACACTTCTTCCGACAAACGATGTGGCAGATGCGTACCAAGATTCTCCGCCATCGCCTACCTAGGTACCTTAAACGGGATTGACGGCGGCTTGACAGCAGCGCAACCGAACACTCGGGAACAAGCAAGCGCGGGCAGGAAAGGGACCTGGAACCACCATCTACAGCATAGAAAGCTCACCACGACCACCTGTGAAGCGCCATACTTTCCATCGCCAAACAATCAAACGCTGATATCTGCACCTTGCTCGACCGTGCGAGGCCGCCGCACGCAACCGACGACACGCGACTTTGCTCGGACACCTCCTGTATTCCTGGAATAGCTCCTTCCCATTGTCGAGTCCAACCACGGTTACAGTACCTCATGTCACACCCAGAAACCTTTTGGCGATAACAGAGAGATCAAGGGCGGTTCATGTCCTGGCAGGGGCTGTCCGCCATGAATAACCCAGGGGTTGCTGGTGGGGGAGAGCACAATGCGCCTGCGGGGACTGAGTACACGCTGCAGGGTGAGCTCCCCAGTTCGACCTCAGTTATCACTACTCTTCTCGCTAGAGTATTGCAAGCAGCGTATTGAGTCCGAGCTAACATGCTGTAATGATAGGAGTCATGCGCTTCCTGCAGATTGAATGGCACAACCACGAGCGGGCCAGAAACGCATGGGACATTGAGCGCGCAGACATGAAGGCCAAGATCGCGAAACAGGAAGGTGAATGCCGGAAGGCAAACAAGCTCAACGACCAGCTGGAGAAGCAGATCCGGATGCTTGAGAGGGCGCTGAAGAATGAGCGGGCGAAATCTAGGGGAGCAGTCACCGGGGACAAGACCTCTGCCAAGGATGATTCGACGAAGGATCTAGAGGGGAAGACTGGCATTATTCAGGACCCAAAGAGTGGTATGGATGCTACTATCTGCGCGTTTGGCGCCGCTGTCCTGGTACAGGTGATATCTTTTTGCGGAGGGCTGACCTGGTGTTTCACTAGCCATGAACAAGCCCCACAACTCCTTTTTGGATACCTCAGTCGATACTCAAGCCGCTTCTGAAGCCGAGAAGGACGCACAACGGGACAAATCGAAGCTCTATCTCCAAAGATGCGTCGAAGAGATCACCTACCTCTTGCAGCCTCCTGCGCACCCACCACCACCGCAGACGAACATGCAGTCTTACGGGAACTCATCCATGTTCCCCAACTCAGTCGAACCTCAGCTGTCCCTCGAAGAAGCATACATGCAGCAGAGACAGAAGAGCCAACAACAAGCCGGAACTGGGTTCTCTCAGCCTCCTACTTCGAACCATCAAGCCTCACACATGCCTCCTGCTACTGATATCTCCAATCCTACGCATGCATCACAGCAACCGCCTCAAGCGTCCTTTATGACTCGAGAGACATCTAGTCAACAGCCGCTCCTACAAGACTTCGACAACCAGCTACCTCAGTCTCATACGCAACCGAATCCTGGATTTCCATCCGTACCAGAGGAGCAAGTGGAAAAGATCACGCATAGCTACGATGCTTACGGACGGTCAATACCATCCAGAGAAGACGAGAGTTCGGCGCCGCCGCCTCGCCAGCTTCACACTGCGAGCGACGACTCGGATGGCTGGAATTTCGACGAGTCTACAACATTACCTGAATCTTCCCTGGACGCTCCGCCGCCTCGGAGACCAGACACCGATCTCTTCCCTAATGCGAACAATATGCCTGCGAAGTCCCCGCCTCGGACGGGCTCTGGATCAGGTCGAAGGAGAAGTTCCGGGTCATCCGCGATGGCACGGCGGCGAAGCCAGGACCATGAAGCGCGAGAGGGTTCGGCCGGTCAACCGAAAACGGATCCGCAAAACTTCAAGGTTCGCTTTGCACTCAGAGGGCATCTCGATGTCGTGCGTTCTGTCGTCTTCACCGGAGGAGGGAGCCCTTCTGAACCGGAGATTTGCACAGCTGGTGATGACGGTGTAATCAAGCGGTGGATTATACCGGCCAGCTATGGCAACTTTGGACAACACGGAGCAAGCAATGACCTCGATATACAGAGCTACTGGAGTCACAGAGGCCATGAAGGGTCTGTAACGTCGCTTGCGGCATGCCCCGCATCTGCTAACTTCTCCACCGGCGGACGGGTATCGGGCGATGGTTGGATATTTTCGGGAGGGCAAGACGCTACGATTAGAGTCTGGGAGCGCGGGAGAGTAGATCCCAAGGCTACTCTAGATGGTCACACCGACGCTGTTTGGACAGTATGCGTGCTTCCGGCTACCAGTGCTTCAGTGTTCGGTCAGGATTCAAACAGCTTTGGAGGTCCTGACAGAATACTGCTCGCGTCAGGCTCGGCAGATGGAACGGTGAAGATATGGGCAGTCAGCGCGCCGCCTCAACTGGCATCTCCGCAGACGGGTTCGAGACGGGGAGTTGGCGGTAGTCGGAGACACTCAGTAACCTCCGGCTCGAACTATCCATCGTCGCCTCAGCCAAGCATAGCGACGGCTACTCCCTTCCATCACACGCTCATCCACTCTATAGAGCGACCAGACAAGCCCTCGCCTACCTGCATCACACCGCTATCACCGGCTGGAGAGACATTTGTCGTATCTTACTCCGATTCCTCCATTCTCATCTTCGATACCAGGACGGGCGAGGAGATCATAGGCATGGCCAGTTCCGAGACGTACGATGGCACATCCGCAACCGGCATTAATTCTGTCGTCGCGACGACGGTAGGTCTGGATGGTACAATGACCACCGACTCAGGACGCGCGATATCCGAAGACGAGAGTGTGTTTCACGGTGCGACCGGTTCAAGCGACAGGGGTGGTGTCGAGGGTGTTATCATCAGTGGGCATGAAGATCAGTTCATCAGGTTCTTTGATGCCAATAGCGGTATGTATCACATCTCTTTCCTCCACTCCCTACACTTCAGCAGCGTTCGAAACTGCGCCATGCGAAATAGAATGCCAGACTGACAGCATCGCAACAGGCCAGTGCACCTACAGCATGCTCGCGCATCCCTCCGCCATCTCCTCCCTCTCCCTCAGCAAAGACGGCCGCGAAGCCGTTTCCGCCGGCCACGACGCATCCATCCGTTTCTGGTCGCTGGAGAAGCGCATCTGTACACAAGAGATCACAAGCCACCGCATTATGCGCCACGAAGGCGTCTGCAGCGTCGTGTGGAGCCAGGACGGCCGGCTGGTCGTTTCGGCTGGCGGCGATGGCGTCGTGAAGGTATTTGCACGGTAGGAGCTGGTTAGCGTCTAAACTTCTTGCACAAAGTTTCTCCACTTGCGCATTCTTGTATCCCTCTTTTCCTTCTTGTTTTTTCGTTTTCTTGTTTCACCACTCTTTGTCTGAGATGAGAAGCTTTGGCATTTAGGGGCGATATATCCTTTTCCTATCCTCGTTTGGCCGGGGGTTGTGGCATGCAGAGAATCCTTGTCGGTCGCATTGCATGCGTGAATGTCGTCATAGCATCGCAGACACTGGATCTAAGTATAATCATGTACTATTAAGGAGCTTCACGTCGCATCTTCGGCTGCGTCATGGCGCTTATCGATCAATTGTCAGAGCAATGTGTTGGTGTTGTAGAATATCGCGTGTCGCGACTTGGTTCGCTAATCCGCTACCGTGACTATAGGGAATAGCTACCAAACTTTGCGGCTCAACACCAGCAAAGTAGATGAGAGAGGATTGCACCAACTCTGGTACTGACCCGAACACACTCTGAATGCGCTCTGACATTCCCTCAGCTTCTCTACTTAAGAACGCATACTCCCCCATGTCTTCCCGTACTTTCATACAGCATCTCAGATTATACATAATCAAGCTCAATACACCCTCGTCAGCTTCGTCACATTGCGCAACCATCATAGTAAGCAAGCAACTCCCCCACACCGTTCACGACTCAACCGACTCACCCGTCTCTTGTGCAGCAACCCCAACCACAATATAACAATGCCCCACTCCACCATCACCTCACCTCCCTCCGCACCTATCACCAGCCTCACGCCCTCGTCAAAGGCTCAGATCGCCTCCTCAAACCCCTCATCAGATGCAACCACCACCGACGCCCCCCGCAACGACAGCGTCCACTCCGGCCCAACCACATGGACCATAGACTCCAGCGGGGAACTACAACACACTGACTGTCCCTGCACCACCCATCGGGCCATGATGCTGCACTCCAACGGCTCGCCTCCTCCGCCCATCTGCGACCCCACCTCCCTCGCAACCTACAACACCTGGCGCCTCACCGCCCACCTCCCCGCCGACTTCGCCGCTCGCGACCACACGGGCGGCCTCGAGTTGCTGCGCCTCGCGGAGCTGTACGTCCTCGCGCCGCGCCTGCACGACGGGGGCTTCCGGCAAGCGGTGTTTGGAGTGATGCGCCAGCTGGGGAGGGTGTTGTTTGGGGACGCGTGTCTTAAGCCGATCGGGACGGCGCCGGTGGTGAGGTGTGTTTATGAGGGGACGGAGAGGGGGGATGAGGTGAGGGAGTGGTTGGTGGGGTTGCATGTTGTGGGGGGGTATCGGGATTGGATTAGGGGGTGGGCGGGGAGGAGGGATTTGCCGGGGGAGTTTTTGGGGGAGTTGTGGGGGCGGTGGTTGGGTTGAGGGAGATGTTGGGGGTGTGGGGGATGGGGGAAGCGGTGGGGATGGGGGGGGGGCGATGAATGTCGGGTTGTAGAAACAGCTGCTTTGTTTGGGCTGTTGGGTTGGGAAACACGGGGGCTAAGGGCGAGCATGTAGGACGAGTGGTGGGTGGACCACATGATAGGGGGAACAGCCTATGTGAACGTTGCCCCTTCTAGCTCATTGAGCACTCAGAAGTGAATGACTCGCCCGTCGAGTACCTAGAAGTGAATGACGTGCATGCTGTTTCTCACCCTTCTATGAAGCCGGTTTTCAAAGAAGGGCTGAGCACTTTCATGAGTGTGAATAGGTGCAAACCATTGGGAAGACTCTCCAGGCTTCTTCTATCGTCCCACTCTCCTCCCGAGTGGTGAATCCTTCGAAGATCTGGTCAAAGCGTGCCGGCTCGGCTCGTCATCTCGCCGGCCCGGGATCGGCGTCGATTGCGAAGCCGGAAGACATGCTGTGGAAGGTGAAAGCAAGCACTTCGCTGGTGTTTCGAGCACTGCAATGATATTTGTATATCGAGAACAGATAGCCATTCATGATCTATGCTGTTGTTCGGCGAACAGAACGCGGTAGTTTCGTTCGCCGTGAAGCTAACTACATCACCAAATGCGTACTAGCGCTATCTAGCTTCCGCAGGAGACTCCTGGATGCATGGTGATCAGTGTTCATGGCTTGAATATCAGCTGCTCTGGTACGCCATTGCTCACAGCACCAGTCATCATGCTGTTTCGTCTTCCCCATGTAGTGGCACTAGCTCCTCAAGACGACAATTTCCCGACGATGCAGGCCGACCGCCGAGCTGTCACCTTCCCACGCAACCCTCTCCCACCGACAGGGGGAACATCTCTAACCCCACCACCAGCTCCGATCTAAAGATACGTGCAGCACGTCAACCATGCCGGGGCTCCGTTTCGCCTACATAAGCTCGAAGCCCCCTGCAGTAGATCTGGCACACAGCAGCCACTGAGCATGAAGCTCGTGCCGGCCGCCGTGGATCCACTCACTGTCCATCCGCGGTCGAGGTCATTCACCGCCCATCCGCCAGTCTCAACAACCGGGCCGCTGACGAGCGAGTGGATATGCCATGGCGGGGCAGGAGGGAGGACGGACGGCCCCAACTAGGCCGGGCGTTTTAGCGGTGAATTGGTATAAGAGCAGACGCTCCCTTTCCGAGAGTCACTTTTGCACCTAAAGACTCTTCTCAAGACCACTTATCTCTATACCCTTTCAACAACCTCTTAACTCAAACAACATGTCCGGCGTTCACAAGGAGATCAGCAGGTACTAACCTCACTGGCCTTACCCTGAGAAGATTGCAGCTAACGCTTCTCTTCCCACCAGCCGCGAGGAATTCGAGCAGGCTGTCAAGACCCAAGACAAGTATGTCCTGATCTACGCCTACGCCAACGAGATGCCTCCCCAGGCTGCGGAGTAAGTACTCCCCTTCAAACCCTCCCATACCCCATCCCCCTTCCCCTAATCCCACAATCCCCTAATCCCACAATCCCCTACTCCATCCCAGCAAGAAGCCGCACACAGCATTCCCGAAGCATGCACTCCAGAAACCCAAGCTACAGACACAAAGAACTAACAATTTCTCCCAAGGCACGCCAAGAAGTTCACCAACACGACCGAGCCCTTCAAGGTCGACGTCGAGAAGTTCACCGGCGCCAAGCAGTTCTTCCCCGAGACCCCCACCATCGTCATCTACCACAACGGCAAGGAGGTCAAGAAGATCGTGCACCCCAAGCCCGAGAACATGCAGGAGGTCGCCCAGATGCTGTCCTCTCCTCCATCCTAAATGGGCGTAATGGTGTAAGCAGGTGGTAGGGGTGGGGATGAGGCGTTGATGTTCAATGACATTGTGTGTGCATATGGGATGGGATGGGGGCTAGGAAAAGAAGAGACGTATGATGTACCTACGTCTCGGATGGAGGCGCGGAAAAGCCGAATAGAGTTGTGACACTGCTACATGCTGCTTGTACTGTGAGAAACGTCGAGTTGCGATTTGTGCTTGCGCAAATTTGACAATGCTACAAACTCAGCATGCCCACCCTAGCTACACTTGTGTTCAAGCTACTATCCAGTGATTGCCTACTACAGCCATGAATGTTTCACCGCTCTTCTCGATCGGCATAGTCTGGGCATACGTTGACGGCCAACAGTGAATACCGCTTCTGCCGTCAAACATCGACATGATAAGAGTCTCTCTGCGGAAATGAACTAGTCCAGGTAAAGCCTCAGGCACCATGAGAGCAGCCCCCAGGCACCACAATCGGCACAATCGATACGGCACCGAAGTGGCAAAAGTTTGGGGATGCGGAAAAAGGAACGCAAGGATTGCACAGTGGGCTCAGCAACCAGTCCACAGATTGAGGAGTGGAAAGCATGATTGTATTAGCATACTGAGATGATAGACGAGCAAAAAATGCGACCTCTGTGGATCGAACACAGTACCTCCAGATACCGCACAGATTGGTTGCTCGGCTGAAGTGGACTTCAGTCTGGCGCTCTCCCAAGTGAGCTAAGGTCGCTAGACAAGGTGAATGAATTTGTCAGGAAAATCCCTATATATCCGCATACCCAAAGCGCATCTATCGCCTTCCAAATGTCTTGCATCCAAACCCACCACGTGGGTCGTCATACACACCCCATCGTCTTGCCAACCCCCCATTCCGCAGTCATCGCAGCCATCCCTTGACTCCCCAAGCCACCTACACAACAACCGTCTCCCCAACATCACACAACCCCACCTCCTCCCCCCAAACCAGCCCCGCCCGCTCACACGCTTCCCTCCATCGCCTCGGCGGCTCCCTAACATCCTCATACTGCGCGCTAATGCCGCCCCTCAGCGTCCCCCAATGCATCCCAATGCTCTTCTTGCTCCGCACATCTTTATGAATGCAGACCGAATCCTCGGGCGCGCAGTGCACACCCGACATGAACGTGCGCGGCGAGTAGCAGCCGATAGGCAGCAGCGCGAGATCGAAGGGGCCGTACAGCTCGCCTATCTCGGCGAAGGCGGGGCAGTGCGGGAGGGTGGAGTAGGTGGAGGGGTCGTCGGTGGGGGTGATGGTGCGGTAGCCGGTGTCGCCTGTCTCCAATATCAGATCTTGCCTCCCAACCCTCAGTATCCTGCAAACTCACCAGCGAAAAACAGCTTCTTCGGCGGCGCATTGCCCTCCTGCCCCTCCCCTGTGCCAGGCACCTCCTCCAGCACCCACGAGCACCACAGCGTCGCCCCATGATCCCACACCCCCCTTCCACTGAAATGCTGGCTGGGCGTGCACGTAACCCTCACTCCCCCCACCCCCTGCACATCCACCCTAACCCCGTCCCACCAGTCCAACTCCACAACCTCCTCTTCCATCATTCCCAATCCCAGAAACCATCCCTTCCCTCCCAGCGCGCAGAAAAACCTCACCCGGCCACCGCCGCGGGCGTGCAGCTGCCTGATGGTCGCGGCGTCGAGGTGGTCGTAGTGGTTGTGGCTGATACATACGATATCCACCTCCGGCACGTCCTCGAGCTTACACGGCGGGGGCGTGAAGCGTTTCGGCCCCGCCCAAGTGACGGGGCTCATGCGGTCGCTCCACACCGGATCAAACAGCACTCTGACGCCCCTTCTTTCCCGCTCTTGTTCATGTGCTCCCCCATGCCCACTACCCTCACCCCCACCCTCACCCCCTCCCACCCAGTCCCCTTCTCCTCCATCCCATCCAAGCGCCCGCGTCTCAACGAACCAACTCGCATGCCCCACCCACGTCGCCTTCAACCCTTCCCTCCCCCACCCCCCCTTCCCCTCCTTCCCCGCCCCCCAATCCGGCCGTCTCACCCCCACCAGCTCCTCCCGATCCTCAGGCACAGCCACAAACTCCCTCCCCGGCGCAAACCTCGTCCGCAGCACCTGCACCAGGCCCTGCGCGCCGCCGCGGAACGAGGGCCACGGGTTCGTGAACGAGGTCGGCGGGTCGCCGATGTGGTGGGCTGTGGTGGGGGGGTGGAGGGGAGGGAGGGGGGTGAGCGTTATCGTTTGTGCTGCCATGGTGGAACAGGTGAGAAACAATCAGCCATCGGTGTGGCTTGAGCGAGCGTTATATCATGGTGATGGTGTTGGCGCGTTGATGGAGGACGCGGAGGGCCGATGATGACGTTTGTGGGGATGCAAGGATGGGGGTTATGTCCGATACGGCCGGTAGGGACTGGTCACTGCAAATCAGCATCTCTAGCCAATCGTGTAGTTCGAACGTCTAGTAGATATTCTACACACGCAACCGTGCTACTCTATCTACCCACAGCGTCTTCCGAAACTCCAAGGCCTGCCTCACGCAGCCACGCTGCTCATGAAACTAACCCAATCAACAACGCCTTCAAGCCCCAGTGCCCACCCCACGCAGCAAACGACCCCGGGTATCTCCAAACAAAAAGCACCAATCCATCGACACGAAGACACACAACAACGTTGAAAACCCCATCCGGACCCCCATCCCCTCAATACCTCCCCGGCCCGAACAAATGCTGCCTCCTCCTCACCTCATCCTCCCTCTCCCTCTCCTCCCTCCTCGAAAACTCCCGCTCCTCATGCTCCGTCAGCCGCTGCGCCAGCCTCTCCTCCCGCTCCCGCCGCTGCTGCGGTGTCATCCACACGCTCTGCACACGATCCCGCTCGGCGCGCTCGGCCTGGTAGTCGCGAGGAGGGAAGTCACGGTACCGCTGCTGCTGCTGCTGCGGCGGCGGCGGTGGCGGCGCCTCTGCCTGACTGCCGAAGAAGATCTGGTTGGCCTGGAAGTCGCGGGCCCGCGCTTCTGGATGCGGCGTCGGGTGCTGAGAGGGAGGCTGGGAGGGCTGTTGCGAGACCTGTCGCGGTTGCTCTGGCGGTGCGTAGGCGAGCCGGTTGGTCGGCGTGTCTGTCGTTCGGGGCGGAGGTGGGAAGCGCGGGGGCTGCTGGTCGTGTGGCTGCGGAGTGGGTTGACTGTAGCGTTGGTGAAGGTCCTGGGGTGTGAACGCGCTTCGGTGCCTTTGCCGCTCTAGTTGCTCGCGCTCTCGCTCGCGCTCTCGCTCTTCCAGCTCGCGGGTGCGTGCGTGAGCTGTTGGGTCTACCAAACTGCGGTGTAGCGGCTCGTGACGCGGTTGTTGCGGCGCAAGACTACCTGACCCACCAGACACACCCACAAAGCTTTGAGAGTGACGTCGTTGGTGTTCGTGATACGGACGTGGTTGTTGTTGCTGCAGAGGATACGCAAGACCTTGGTTCTGTCGGTGGGCCTCTTCGTTCCGCTGTATCTGCTGCTGCAACGGAGTTGGCGGTCCTTGTTGGGATTGTGGCGGTTGTAGCTGTGTGTAAGGATTTTGCTGGAGGATCTGGGATGGGCCAGTAGGCTGCGTCTGGTGAGGGTTCTGAGGATTTGGAGGAGGCTGCTGTGGCTGTGGCTGTGGCTGTGGCTGATGCTGTGATTGCGCAAGCGCCCAGGATGTCGTCCTTGAATGCGACGAAGACGGATACTGTCCAGGGGGCGGTGGTGACGGTACGTGGCGTGTTTGCTGTAACGCCCCGAATGCGGCTGCACGGTGGAGCGATGAGCGTACGTCAGTCGGAATCATCTGCGGTGAATGAGGTCGAGTGGTCTGAGGTGAGGCTTGTGAGATTGGCTTGCGCGGCGGCCAGCTTTCTCTATGGCCGACAGTATTCAAATAATCACGACCGGTGGAGTCAGTGGATGCACGTGACTCTGCGACGGTTGATGCTTGGAGTTGGTGCTGCTGAGACTGAGCAGGACGAGACCCAGGTCGCTGCAAATCGACGCTTTGTGGTGTGGGTTCCGGCTCAACTCTGCGTACCCGTGGCTCTTCGGGGTCCGAGTTTAATATGGACATTATGTTCGACGTCTTCCGCGTCTCTTGAGTCGGACGAGGGGCCGATGCCACCTGGCTAGGAGCCTGCACCGGTATAGGCTCGGGCCGATCGACCTCTCTAGATTGGGACTGAGGCGGAAGACGTGGCAAACGAGAAGCCATTTCCAGAGGTGTGGATGCATGCCCTGTCCGTGTGTTCGTATCCACTAAGTTCTGGATATCGAGATGGGGCCGACGTGCTTGCATTGTGGGGTTCTGCAAGGAGAAGGCTCGCAAGTCGCCTGAGCTTCCTTCCGGCTGGATCGAGCGCAGCGACTGCACTGGGGTATGTTGCGTTGCATGTGGACTAAAGGGAGCAGAGTGCGCAGAGATCTGGTGCTGTTGTTCCCGCTGTTGTTGCAACTCGCGCTCATGTTGAGCAGCCAGCAGCTGTCTGTGTTGAGAAGCGTATTCAGACAACACAGAGTGGTCATTGGAATTTTGTACGTTCAGATAATCACGCCGTAAGCGTTGGGCTGGTTGTGCTTGCTCGTGCATGGGTGGAGACGACGCGCGAGGTGCTGCAACAGAGAGACGGCGTTGCTGAGCCAAGTGTTGAGCTTCTAGCATTTGCTGCGATGGCTTCGTCACGGTATGAGTCTGCAAGGTAGCTCGACCATCCCCGCGTGTATCAGCAAAGTAGCCCAGCCGAGGGCCCTGGTGCTGAGTCGCCCGTTGCTGTTGACTGTGAACTGTGGGCGGTGGCGCTCCATGGGAAGACTGGAAGGCAGCTTGGGATGTTGCTACAGATGGTATCTTATCAATTGCAATTGAGGCCTGAGTGAGTGCTGACCGCCTTAAGTGAGCGTGATAAGCAGGAGGCGATAAGTATAGGGGTTGAGACGGCTCCGATGGAGGGGAGTTCTGGAGCTCTGCAAGCTCGGTGTTAGGCGCAAGCGGACGCTGTACTGTCGGTCCAGAGTTATCGTAGCGACGTCGGTTGACAGTACTAGGCGCGGGTGGCGGTCCCAATTCCTCACCCTGTTCTCTCCTCTTGTCCATTTCTTTGGCCTTAAGGACAATATCTGGGTCTTTCCCCTGCTCGACCATACGTTGGTACATGTTCCGCACCTGTCAGCAGCGTTAGAGAGTACATTTTATTGTTAATCCCACGGTGGACACGCGCAAGGGACGAGACAAGGAAAGTAACATCTACCTATCCCTATCCACGTGTGACAACACGACTAGTGTCGACAGTGCGGATAAGAATAGATAGTTTGCAGTCCGCGTTCGGCTAGCCCTCCTTCATTGGATCCGTATAAGAGTATGCGTATCCACGAAGAATAGGACAGGCAAAGCCACTAGCCACTGGCAAGACTAGCGCCCCACAACCGCGAACTGCACAGACTTCCTTTCCTCGTTCACTTTCGGACGACAAGCGGACTTACCATTGTCTGTGTTTTCGACCCCATATGATTGGCAATCGCCGGGAAATCGGTTCCAAAATGACAGAGGTACCTGCGGAAGTCGTTGTGCTCTTGCACAGACCAGTAACTGGAGGGACCAGCTCTCTGCTGCGGACCCTGTGGTCTTGGCCTGCCCACAGGTGCAGTAGCTCCCATAGTATCTGTGAACGGATTGTCGCGATACAGTGCTGGGTCCTCATCGCTCAACTGTCCAAGTAGCTGCGGCACGCCATTGTTGTCATCTCTCGGGACAACATCCATGCTTCCGGCCCACTCTGCCTCTCCAAGAGTCGACATATCCCTCCTGTCCGGGTCAGTCTTCTGAGGCGAGAGTGCTGGTCGTGCGGCAAGAGGTTGGTTCCGAGGCTTCCTAGGCTTCCTCTCCTTGGCGACCTTCTGCTTCCTGGACTTTTCAGCACCCTGTTCGCCCGAAACCTCAGTTCGCATCGGTCCAGGCTTCCGTCCAGGAGTAGGCATAGGAGCGTTTTGCTCAGATTCTGAGTCCTTCGAGGGCCACGTTGGCGCGGCGGCTCGGCGTGGTCGACCACTATCAGTGACAGCAGCGACTGGAGCTGCAAATTCGTCACCTTCATACACGTCGGGTTTAGCGGACATTTCCGAGGTGATGGCATTTGTCCTGTTTCGTGGTTGCGCGCCAGCTTTCCGGCTTCCCTTACCCTTTGCTCGCCGGCGGTCCTTGAGCACTTTGAAGGATCGGTCCCATTTGGTGGCATAGTAGTGGTTGATGCACTCTTGATAGGTCCGACCGGGTAAGCCTTGAGCAATCTTGCCCCACTTCTTCGGATATTCTTTGTAGTTTTGGACCATCACTTTGTGCTCCTCTTCGGTGAAGTCGTCCACAGCCGGCTCAAAGTCAAAGACGATAGCAGCTCGAGCAGGGTTTCGCTGTCTGTTGGTGTCGATGAACTTCTCATCCCTGCTGTCGATGTCTCTGAGCATACACTGGTCGGGAGCTTCTCTCTCAACGTCAGCTTTGGCCTTTTGCGCTTCACCTTCCCTTCTTGCTTGGGCTTCCTCCTCATCTTTCCTTGTCTGATCTAGCCATTGCTGGAATTCGTACTCGCTGAGAAATTGTCGTGCACGTCGCCCTTCAGGAGCTGCAGCAGGTGTCAACACTGGGGCTGCATCAGAAGCAGCGAATCCAGCTTCAGCCGAGCTCTGTCTAGTAGCTTTCTCAGCTCTCTCTCGTGCCTCATCCAAGTCTCGCGCATATTTGACCCATGATTTGTAACTCTCGGTATATTGGAGAGTCTCATCCTGGCGTAGGTCTGACTCGGCGTGATGTAGCCGAAGAAGATGGCTGTTGAGGACTTCCTTGACCGCTTCTGATTGGGCAAGAGTAGATTTGCCGATCTCAGAGACCGGGGTAGGCGGACCTTTTGGAATGAATGGAAGAGAATTAATGTCTGGACTAGGCTCCCGATCGAAGGAAAATTCTCGAACGTCGATACCATCATCCATAAGCGCATCATCCATATCTTCACGCTTGGGTGTTAATATGTCGACTTTCGCAGCCTCCATGTCTTCAACATGCTCTACAGATGACATCTCACCCGCTCCGTCGACGGAAGCAATGCTGGGTAGATGCTGAACCGTGATACAGCTCAGCCATACGATCTTCTTGAGCGGCGTCGTCGCACGTAATCTCCTGTCGCTCAAGTCCAGCATCTTGGCTTCAAGAAGCGCTTTCTCTCTGCTGAAGGTTGCTTCGGTTTTGGCAAAATCTTCCTCGTCAAAGTTCATGGCCTCGTCTTCGCTCATGTGGTCTGGCGTCTCCGGGGTACTTGAACGAGAGGTCTGCTGTAAATCGATACCTGTATCTGTGATCTCGCCTACCTCCGGTTCTTCATGCTTGCGGGTTGTTTCGACTGCAGCCGGCACACCTGTGGAAAGATCGCTATGAGTCTCCTTTGTGTCATTCTCTACACGTGATGAAACTGAAATCGGCGTTGTTGACACATCAAGTTGATCTGTCTTGGAGTAGTCAGGTAATGTGGTCGAAGCAGCTGGCACGGAGTCATCTAGTGTGTTTTTCTCTTGCCCCCTCCAGTCCATCCCTTGGCTCCATGATTGTGTCCTTGGTTTCTTCATCTCACTGCCAGACGAGGACTGATCAGAGGGTAGCGTCCTTGACTCGTACCCTAACTGGCCCTCTTTCTCACTGCTGCTTAACTCTCGCTTCGCAGGTGTAACTGGAAGTCTGCCGTAGTTTGGCGCACCGGGCCGTACCCACTGAAGGTTCTTCCCAGGCGTACCCATCATAGGTGCTCTGGGAGCGAACTGTGACGGCCTTTCGGCATTGCCGAACAGGGCAGCTCGAGGAGCCATTGGTGGGACTCTTTCAGCTTTGGGACCAGTAGGTACATTTGCTCCAATGCTCTTCGGTGAAGTCATTGGAGGGAGAGACATTCTTGGACCAAGGGGTACAGCGTTTGCCGGAGACACATCCCTTCCGGAGTGAACGCCCTGAGGTGGTTTATTGTAGTTCTGGGAGGGTGGCACAACCGGCCGTCCACTCGACTGTGGGCCTGTTGGAGGTGCCCACTGCATGGCAGCAGGCGCTGCGGGTGGCACGGAGGAGGGTCCGATACGTAGAGGAACAGCCCCGTGAGGTTCTGGATTCCTTTGTTCATGGATGAGGGAAGTATGAGATGTATTCTGCGGGGATAGGATGGCATCTTTGTTTACTTGAGGCTCAGCTTTGGTAGTGTTCGGTTCCCTAAGGTCTGCCGAGGGTCTTTCAAGAATACGCGCGGCTTTCGGGCCCGTAGGCGGCACTGAAAGGAGCTGTGCTTTCGGGGCACTGGGTGGGATCTTGGGCGGCTGAGGCGCATCCAGGACTGGCGCATTTGGCGGTAAGGACTTGCTCTCCGGTTGGTCCCTAGGCTGTGGAGCGGTCTTTGCTGGAGGTTTGTTTTCCAGGTGTGGGTTCTTCCAAACATTGGAAGTGGGCGGATTGAACGATGAGGGCCTCGCGTAGCTGTAGCCAAACGCAGGCACTTGGGGAGCGGACGGCGGGGGCGAAGATGCACGTGGTCCGTACCGCTCTCTCGAGGCTTCAGCACGACCCGCGATATAATCTGGCTTCTCCGGCTCGCGGCGCGCGTCTTTGACAGCAGTGGCATCTGCGACAACCGAGGGTCTCCTGGGAGGTTCGCGATCCCGCTTATTGTCTGTGACGGCGGCCCTTGAAGCACCGACGCCCTGGTTGCTGGGTACAGAAAGCTGATGCGGAGTTGACTGTCCGGTCGAGGTGCCGGCCACAGGTCTTGAATCCACAACGCCGCTCTGTGTCCGTGCGTCGACGCGGTTTGAGATCTGGTCTCGCTTGGATCGGTCGCTTTCTCGCTCATCTCTATAGGGTCGCCTGTCTTCGTCGCGGCGTTCAGCACGATGATCGTCCCTCCAGTCCACGTCGCGAGACTCTCTTGACCTGTCTCTTTCAAAACGTGGCTCTGGCGAACGACTTCTGCGTCGCAGCGGTTCTCTGTCGTCTAAATGACTACCCCGTCCACGGCCACGGTACTCCCAGTCGCCTCGTCCACGGCCGCGGCCGAAGCCTCCTCGCCCGTAGGACGTAGCTCGGGGCGGATCAGAGAAATTGGATCCAGCAGAAGGCGGTCCATCTCTCGAAGCTCTTCGAGCACGTCCGATATCGAGCTCTCTGGGAAGATATTCTCTCGAGTTTCGCCTGCCTTTGGGAGGTGTTCTAGCCCGTGGAGATGCACGCCGATCTCTTCGTTCAAAATCGTCGTCTCTCCATGACCTATCCCTTGAATCACTCAGCGGTGGCGCATCCCTCAGTTCTCTGAAATCAGTCCGTCCGGGAAAGCCTCGTCCCCTCGGTCCTAAAGGCGCTGGCGGACCGACTCCATGGTCTGTCAAGGCTCTCGGGCCTCGCGGAATATCCGATCTGCCGATAGAATCCGGATACTGCCTTCCAACATACTCACCGTCGCGGAAGGATGGTCCTGTATTGTAAGACACGGAAGGTCTCCGGTCAGGATGCCTTGGTGGTGAGCGGTCACGTGGAATGTACCGTGAATCATTGTGCGAAAAGCGAGAAGACATAGCAGGACGAATGTTAGGTTCTCAGTCCAACGTGTTCATGGCGCTGGGCAGTGGTCGCGGAGCTTGACTTTCCTGAAAACATGCGCTTCGTCCAAATGGGTACAGAGATGTCGCTTACAGTCCCGCCCGCATGCGCGTATAAGCAGTCGCAGATGGTGTTAAAATGTCAGTGTCTGTCGAAACCGTGTTGCGCTAGAGCAGTCACACCGCGGAAGGTCGTTTTCGAGGTTCCAAAGTTCGGAAGGATTGTGCTAGTCCAATCTCGCTCTAGCGTGTTTAACGATATGGGGCAGGCGTGATCCCTTGGAACCCGGGCTGAAGAAGATGGACGAAGAGCGTCAGTGAGACACCTGTGGACGTCGTCAAGGCCCTCGAGCTGACCGCAAGACTCGACGTCGCTTTGCTGGGATGGACGATGAGAGCGCTCGTCTCACGACTGTGGCCTTGCTGCGTCCTGACGAGTCGTAAAGCGCAGGTGCGCCTTGCAGAATGCTGCGTCAGACCGCTCGATCGTCGCTGTCATCAAGATGCGCAGCTATGGTTGCTTGCTGCTGTGTCGCCCGAAAGATGTGCTGATCGAAAGCCGCAAGGAAGCGTGACAGCGGTGCGTGAGAGTTGCTCAGAGAGTTGTTGCGAAGATAGAAGAAGCACGCCCGACGAAACGGGCCGGGAATTGAGCATCGACAAGTGCGCACGGACTTCCCTGTGCTTACCTAGGCTGGGAAGCGCTTGCCGATCTCGAATCACCGGCCAATCAGGACCGACTTCCGCCCGGAGCCACACTGCAGTCTGGGTTGTCAAGTTAGGTGTGCTCCACCAAAAACGCCTGCGTGTCAGATTCGCGCATCAATGTCATCTGTCGACACAGATCCCCGCCTCGGGTGGCCTCCCCTGGTCTGGTAACTGTGCACGAACCCCTTAATACCGTCGCTAGATTTCTGTGCGCAGCATAGTTCACTTCCTAGTTGTGAAAGAACAATCAGACTATACTATTTTTAAGGAATTTGCAACATTCAGGTAGCAAGTGTGTCCCGATATTCCCAAATGAAAATGAATTCTTGGTCAGGACACCGGATGATGGAGGGCAACCTGGTCAAAATGATCGCCTCGTGAACGAAAACTTTCCGGCTGCGGTTGTAGCAGCTGAAACATTTGTGCGCTATCCAGAGGGCTACCTGGCTTTGGAGGAAAAGGCGAGCAGTCGCTCAATAACTCGTGAGAGCATAGTTCGGAACTGCGCATGCAGTCGATAATGTGGAAGCAGCTGGGGGCTTGGCGGGCGATGGGACAATACGCCGTTAGATAATGTGGGCGTTGTGGTAATCATGCAGCCTTATGTGGACCCCAAGCCAGCCGACGTCATCTTGCCCGACTTTAGCGCCCGCATGCCGAACAAAAATTCCTTTACACTCCAAAATTACAGCCCTCTCGCGTGATACGTGGCCCTGTAAAATAGATCTTGAATGAAGAGGAGTGCCCACAAAGAAGTCCACATCAGCATAGTCGTACAAAGCTTCGACAATGTCTGCGCAAAACAGTGCGCTCACGAACGGCCACTCAGCAGGAAGTGCGCCAGTCACAGTGACAGACGCAGTGCTCAAACCATCGGATCCTTTGCCGCAGGGAACGACGCAGGTAGAAGGGATCGACTTCAATAGATATGCCGATCGGAACATCACGGCAGAGGAGCTCGTTGCCAACATGGCAAACATGGGCTTCCAGGCCACTTCCGTCGCCGAAGCTGTGAGAATTATTAACGGCATGGTATGCTACATGCGATCTCTACTGTTCGTCAATACATGGGCTAAGTACGCTGTCAGAGAGCATGGCGAGACCCGGAGACCTCGGAGGGCACAACCATCTTTCTCGGCTATACTTCCAATATGATATCGTCTGGTCTGCGAGAAGTGTTCCGCTATCTTGTACAGCATAAGCACGTGTCGGCCATTGTCACCTCAGCTGGCGGCGTCGAAGAAGACTTCATCAAATGTCTCGGCCCGACATACCTCAGCTCGTTCAGCGCTTCTGGCGCGGCTCTAAGAGCAAAGGGCATGAACCGCATCGGCAATTTGGTTGTGCCAAACAATAACTACTGCGCATTTGAGGACTGGGTGGTACCAATCCTTGACAAGATGCTGGAAGAGCAGGAGGCAAGTAAGAACAGCGATGAACCACTGCACTGGACCCCGAGCAAGGTGATACACCGGCTTGGTAAGGAAATCAACGACGAACGATCAGTGTACTACTGGGCCTGGAAGAACAATATTCCTGTCTTCTGTCCTGCATTGACTGATGGAAGTTTGGGAGATATGCTGTACTTCCATACATACAGGTCATCACCGCAGCAACTTCGTGTCGACATTGTCGAGGATATCCGGAAGGTCAACACTATCGCCGTTCGCGCAAAAAGGGCGGGCATGATCATTCTCGGCGGAGGCGTGATCAAGCATCACATTGCCAATGCGTGTCTTATGCGAAATGGAGCCGAGAGCGCAGTGTATATCAATACTGCGCAAGAGTTTGATGGAAGTGACGCCGGAGCGAGGCCGGATGAGGCGGTCAGCTGGGGAAAGATCAAAATGGATGGTGACAGTGTCAAGGTGAGCTCTGCAGGGGGAAGTCGAAGTATGAGGCTGACTTGCGGTACTAGGTGTATGCCGAAGCCACCGTCGTCTTTCCCATGATTGTGGCAGCAACCTTTGCCAAGATCGAGAACAAAACCACTTCAGGTGCCTGAACGAGGCATCTATGACCCTAGACGCTTGCGGGGGAACAGGCGACGATGCCCGTAGGGACTACTAGTAGCTTTAGTCACTAGTGCCTTCGTAGGCAGCCGCAGTTGACTCGGACTGAGGAGACGGAGACGTCCGTGTCGGCCTTGCGAGGAACAGCACACACCCGCTCTCCGACATGCGGCGCAGGTTGATCTCAAACGGATAGAGCAGCTGGTCCACGGAAGATGCATTGTAGGAGACAGCGGCTCCAGAAGCATTCAAACACACGCACATCTCCCAGATGGTGGTCGCTTCAGATTGAGCTGCACGTGGAATCGGGAGGCTGATAGGCTAATGCAGCTAGACGTTTGAGCTAAACCCATCTGAGGATGGCGTGGGTTGGGGATGGGCAAAGACGGGGCGCGGGCATGGCGACAGGGTTCCGGCACTCGACCCAAGGCATCGGAACTGCGCATGGAGCTGGGAACGGACAGCCTCACTCTTTCTGCCTGCAGCTCTCATCACCACCTCCGCTGCCTTCTGTTCTCCAACTTAGCTGGCCTTTGTACCTGTACTGTTCTCTCTGTACATGATCTCAAATACCATAGAGGCACTCTCGTTGGGCACTGCATAGCTATACAACTTCACAAACGCCCGTAGCTTCATGATAGCCGGCGGGTACCCGCGTCACCTGCAGCCGCAGCGGCTTCACTCACCGACATCTCGCCTTGTCCCTTAATCTGTTCAGTGATTCATATCCTAGAACTATATTTCAGTCACATAAAATACTTCACTTGTCAGATTCACTAGAGTTTCAGCTCTTAGCAGTGACTCATCTTCAACATGAGTGTTACTACAAGCTCTCCAAATATTGAGCCTCCACCGTTACTCTTCGGACAGCGATCACCAACTCCTCCTCCCTTCACGTCGCCGCGTCTCTCTCCACATCACACGCAACCAGTACGAAGCCCGTTGGCCTCACAGCCTTCACTGGCAGACGATATGGATATGAGCACTTCCACAACTCTACCGCCGCAAGGTCAAGATCACGACCGGCAAAACAGAGACACTGATGTCATGGATGGTGAAACGAACGCTCGTCCTCCACACTCGACGTCAGAGGCACATACAGAGGCTCAAGAGACAGAGATCACGGCGGTAAACGAAGATGCTATGGATACTACACTAGATGGCGCGCCGGATCAAGCTGAAGCCAACGATCCCGCACAGAATTCGGAAGCTGACAACGATGAAGCCTCCGCTCCGGCTTCTACCAACCACCACGATCAAGGTCGTCAGAACGAGCAGAACCTCAACATCGTTAGACTGAATTCGAACGGCAGCTCCATAGACACCAGAGGCGATTCGCCAGTCCCCATGGTCACGATGCACGACGATGACCACTCACCGCCCGCTTCACGGCCTCGCTCCCCGCATGGCGACCTTCCCGATCGACGTGAGGACAGAGGTGAAGATGACACTAGCGATGATGGAGACCGTGAGCCGGAGTGGGAAGAGTTGCCTGAGGATACTTCCGTACCAAGAGAGAGTGAGCTGAAGGAGATTGAGGCGTTTGGAGAGATAAGCGCATTGGACCGTAGGCACTGCGTTCAAGATATTAGTTTCGCATAGCTGACTGAGGCGTACAGATGCGCATTGGGAGAAGAGAACATTCACGGAGCTCAGTGACCCGGAACACATTGCTGGTCCCAGTGGCCGTATTGAGTGGACCATCAACAACTACAACGGCACTAGGGATAAGCCGAATAAGGAACTGGTTATGAAATCCCCTATAACGACTGTCGGAGGTTATGATTGGCAGATCAAATTCTATCCTAAAGGGAACGACTCGGATTACTTGAGCATCTATGTCGAATGTGTCAGTGTGGCCAAGAAGAAGAAGAAGGACCGCGTTGAAAAGCACGAAGAACCTGCTGAGGCCAGCGCTTCCATATCTGACGCTCAAGGACCGGCAACAGATACTGATCCATCGCCGCCGGCGCAGCACACTCCGCTGCCTCTTCTAGACACCGAACCCATACCCAAGCGTCCCAGTATCGCTGCTCAAGTATCGGTTGTCTTGTACAACCCTGCAGAACCGCGAGTGAACTACTGCCGGACCTGTCTGCACAGGTTCTGTCCGGACTCCCCTGATTGGGGTTGGACTCGGTTTCATGGTCCACGCGAGCATATCCATATGCGACACCGCGGCCAGCGTCAAGCACTGCTCCGCAACGATACCCTTGCTTTTACAAGCTACATCCGCATCGTCGAAGATGCCACCGGCTGCCTTTGGGAGCATGACACTAAGGACAATCATTGGGATAGTTTTGCGATGACTGGCTTGCAAGGTCTGCGAGCAGACAGCTTTGGAACACCGGCTGGAGGCATCATTTCTGCCATATCCAGCTGGATGCTACTGAGACCGTTCCGGCAGCTTCTTTACAGCATCAAATCACCGGATCCCGACGCCGAGCCTCGGACACGGCCAAAACCTTTACTCACTGCATTTCAGACAGTGCTGTGTGCAATGCGTACGCAAGTACAGCCCAAGAGGGGTCCGGTCGCGTTCGACGACATCTCTGACGCGTTGGAGTGGTATGGCATCGAGCAAGACATGTCGAAGATCGACGTCATCCAGATATGGGAGATACTCAGAACCAAGTTAGAATATGAGCTGCAGGACACGACATATGCCAATCGCCTGACTGAAATTTTTGGAGTAAAGAGAGACCGGAAGCTAGAAAGTCCTAGTTATCGGGCTCCCCTAAAGGAAGTCAGGAGTGTCTCGAGTGCGGTAAACGCCTCTCCTCAGCTCTTGCATCCGGCACAACCTCTCCCCGAGGTTCTATCCATTGAACTCGAACGTCAAGAATTTGATGACAAAAGCCGAACATGGAAGAAGCTTGTTAACAAAGTGAATCTTGACGACGAGATCGAGGTGAGAGGCGAGCGTTACATCCTCTACGGTTTTGTTGTTCACAAGGAGAATCTCCAATCCGGGTTGTATTACCCAGTGCTCAGACCAGAAGGGCCTGGTAGCAAGTGGTACACCTACAAAGACGCCAAAGACGATAACAAGGTGGTATGTCTGACGCGAAAACAAGCGGTTGAGGCTCATGAGGGAACCAACTCATCTGAGTCGAGGGCCAAGGAATGTTCTCCAGTCGCTTACATAGCCATGTACGTCCGTGGTGACATAGCTGAGACGACCTTCGACAACCACTCGGAGCCATGGGATGTGCCAGAGTGGATTCTTGAGGAGGCTAAGAGATCGAACGACATTTTTAATAGGAACATGGGCCTCGAGTTGGATATCGATGAGCATGACACAGAAGATCAAGAGAAGCATGAGAGTGACAAAGCTCGGAAAGACAGATTCCAGAGAACAATTGACTTTCAGATTGTCGACTCTCGAGTGTTTTTGGAACACGAAGGTCCCGGCACGATCGATATGTTTGATCCGAAGTGGTCGTCAAATTCCTCAAATTACATCCACAATATCAGCGTAGCAGCAAACAGCACGCCTAATGAGATGCGAGAGGCGATGGCATCAGCAGTGGGCGGTGTTGGAGACCCGAGGCAATGCAAATTCTGGTTCATGGATTCAAGGGACGGAACAGACCAACGGCCTAACCTGATTACCACAGGCAACGTTGAATTGTCCAGTGGAAGCCTGGAGATCGACACGGACTGGACAGCTGGAGAACTGGCGGAGCGTAGCCCAGAACGCAGATTCTGGCTACACATCGTCGACAAGGCCGACCTGCCCGAACTGCCTCTAGCGCAGCCTGAAGCATCGCAGTCTGCTGAGCAGCATCCACCAGCCTCACCACCACCCCCACCGTCGAATGATCCTCAATCTCCCGCTCCTGTTGGCAACATTAACGAGGAGGAACCACCTGTGCCACCGACAGGAGAAGACGTGCCGATGAGCGATGTGGAAGAGGAGACCACTGCCGCTGACCAGGACACAATCGAACCCCCCGCAACTGTCGCTGGTATTCCCTCAGATGTTGTCTTCGATCCCAACCCAACCATGATTGACACCGAGATGGGTGGGATCCTCAACCGCCCTCCTCCACCACCACCCTCAGTCCCAGTAGTCGAGGTCATCAATATCGGCGGCCACAACATGTTCTTCGAGCTCGGCATCCCGCCTCCCCCACCCCCATCCGTGCCCACATCCTACGACGAGATCTACATCTTCCTCAAGTTCTTCGACGCCGCCGCCCAGCGCCTCGAGCCGCGGGGCAGCTTCCTCGTCAAGCGGACCGACCGCATCGACACCACGGTGCTAAAGCTGCTCAACCTGCCCGACGACACCGCCATAACCCTCCACGAAGAAGAAACGTCCACAACCCGCAAACTCGACCGCCACCACGGCTCCTTCTCCCAAGCCGACGTCCACCCCACCGCCATCCTGATCGCGGCACTCCCCGCCTCCCCCAGCACCGTCGACGCCCTCGCCTCCCGCGGCGCCTTCGCCGACCCGGCCGCGTATTTGACCCACCGCCGCAGTCTCCGCAACTTCCCGGACCTGTGCAGCGGGCAGTTTACGCTCGACTACTTCTCCGCCGAGCGCTACACCGGGCTGCTGCATGCGAGACACCCGCACGGCCAGGGCACGAAACTCTACTTCTCCGGCGACGTCTACAGCGGCGCTTTCCGGCTCGGTCGGCGGCACGGGCAGGGCACGATGACGTACCAGAACGGGGATAGCTACGCGGGGGAGTGGTGCGATGGGTTGCGCCAGGGGCAGGGCACGTTCGTGGAGGCGGCGAGCGGGAACACGTATGTGGGCGGGTGGAAAATGGACAGGCGGTTCGGGGAGGGGGTGACGAGGTGGAAGGTGGCGCAGGAGGTGGAGCGCTTGTGTCGGATTTGTTGGGAGGAGGAGGCCGGGGCGGCGTTTTATGATTGCGGGCATGTGGTGGCTTGTTTGGGGTGTGCGAGACGGGTGGATCAGTGCCCGGTTTGTAGGAAGAGGGTGCTGGCGGCGATGAGGTTGTTTTATGTGAGTTGAGAGAGGTGGGGTGGTGAGGGCTGTGTGCTGAGATGGGGACGGGTTGGGGCGAGATGGATGGACTGGATGGTGGAAGTATCAAGTCGACGGAGTATCTGGTGTAGATGGTCGGACATCTGGGTGTGGTGTATTTGGCGCACTGGCTGGGTCGGTAGGGTTCAGACTGCGATTTGGGAGTTTCGTGCTTGCCTTTGCATATACCGATTTTCGGTCAATATGTTACTCCTCTCACATACCAGATATGTAGGGCATTTGGAGTTGAGATTGCTTGGGCATCCTTGGGGTGGGCTACATACCTAACGAACGTAATGAGGAGCTAGAACGTCATGACACTATCAACAACAAGGTCATGAGATGGTGAGTTCTCAACGACGGATGTCTTTATATATGTTTTCCATATTGGTAAGTTCATGCCACATAATGAACAGGCCCTACAATTCGCAGTCTTGGAGTGGAGCCACACTCCACAGGTGCAAAGGCACTCAACGAAGCAGCAGAAGACCTACGACAAAGCCGCAAGCGGCCTGTCGTCCGCTCGCAGCGGTGCCATAAAAAACAAGTTCAAGCAGTCCGGACGACACAGCCTTCCATAACGGCTCCACGCCACAAAAGCAACGCACGCCACCCACACCAAAACTCCATCGAGCCCACAGTAGTCAAACTAATTCCTCACCGGCACGATATCCCTGATAACACTGCCCCCCACCCACTCCCAATCATCCCCCAACACCCTCTCAATCACCTCCCTCCCAATCCCCACCAGCTCCCTCGTCTCGTCATCCGGCTCGCGCTGCGCCAGCGTCGGCCAAAACGCAATGTGCGTGCCCCAATGGATCGCCGCGCGCTTCAGGAACGTCACATCCGGCTTCGCAGCCTCGATGTAGCCCTCCAGGAAGCTGTCCATGAGCCGGCGCCCGCCCCACCAGCGGTCGAGCAGGTACGCCTCGGCGGCGAACTGGCCGACGTCGGTGGCGCCGCAGCCGCGGCGGACCATCTCCCAGTCGACGATGGTGAGGGCGGGTCCTGGGGCCGTCGTGCGTGCCATGCCGTCCCTGCCTCCTCCACCCCAGCCATCATCATCATCGTAGCCACCACCACCACCACCCCCGTCGTCGTCTTTCCCATCCTGGATAAGCACGTGCCCCGGCCAGAAATCCCCATGGCACACACACTCATCATCCGTCGTCAGCAAGCCGCCAAACTCCCTGTTCACCCTCTCCCCCAGATCCTCCTCGTACCCGTACTTCCCGAGCGCCTGCCCGAGCTCCGCATAATACCGGCCGATCTTCTCCTTCGCGGGCGCGTTGCCGTCGATCCCGATATCCGTGTCCCTAGTGGCGCGGTGCAGCAGCGCCAGCCACGCGCCCAGCCGTCGCCCGATCGCCGGGATGTCGATGCCCGGGTTGCGGTAGGCCTGCTTCAGCGTCAGGGAGCCGTCGTCCGACGTCACGAGGACGTGGTTCGCCTCGTCGTGGTGCAGCATCTGCGGCAGGCGCACCGCGAGGTCGTGCGACGCTGGGGGCAGGACGGAGGGCAGGGACTGCAGGGTGCGGGCTTCGAAGTTCATGCGGTCGACGGAGAAGGAGATGCCGGGGAGGCGGCGGAGGTAGGGCTGCGCGTGCTTGATGATGGAGGAGTGGCCCGAGGGGTCGCGGATGCGCCAGACGAAGTTGGCGATGCCGCCGCCGACTTCTTGGATGCTGCCCGTGAAGGGGATGCCGGTGGTGGTGAGGTAGGTTTTGAGTTGGTTGGTGCCGGTGATGTTCATTTTGAGGGAGATGGTTGAGGCCTGGCTGCGTGGGGGGAGGGAGTTGGGAATGAGTGACCACGATTTGAGAATGGAAGAGGAACAGAAAACGGACTACGCTTGGAAGACTGAGAGCATTGTGACGAGAGCCATGATTGAGCAGGATTGTACAACGTGTCTGTGGGAGAGACTGGCTGTTGTCCAGCCCTTATAAAGACCTTCCACGAACTTTTGAGTGTGACAGGGTTGACCGTATCGTGAGGTATGACACCGCGGAGAGAAGGTTGTCCCTGATAGGCAACAAGTCACCTGCGCATCATCCAGTGTTCATTCTAGATAGGCAGGTTATCATGTGAGCCTGATATTAAAGAGCAGTGACTGCGATGATCGAATTGTTGGCGAGGTTATGCTCGTACGGACAGCCTGACCTCAGAGGGGCGTCATACCTCACAAGAGAAGCAGGTACCCGCCGAGCATGCACTACCATTACTCGCATCGTGTGCAATTCCTGAGCCAGATGAATGTGCGTTTTTTGTAACGTAGCATCCACCAGTAAAGCCTTAGTTCTGCACGCCGATGTTTCTCCCCTTCTCCAAGACCATCCTGGCCTCCTCTAACCCTCCTATGTCGCGCACATGTCGAAAGCCCAATTCCTTCAAGGCATTGAGGGCGATAGCAGAGCGCCGACCAGATCGGCAGTACAACGTGATATCCGTGTCCTTGGAGATGTCGTTGTTCCCTTCCACATACTGGGCGACAGACTCGTAAGGTACATTGATAGCTCCCGGCAGACCGCCAGCGGCGAACTCTGAAGGCGATCGGACGTCTAGCAGGATCATTGGCAGAGCTTCCAGAGTTTTGTGTGGAGAGTCGTCTTGGTGGACACTTTCCATAGTGAGTAGAAGAGAAAGCTACACTTCGACCAGCTGCTCGCGTGAGCAGATGGAAATGCGGACGGAGATGCGGAGGGATCCTTGCAGCGAGTCAGTGGCCGGGCCGTAGAATTATCCGTGCTCAGAGAGGTGAATGGGCTTTAGGACATCAATGCTGTCTGGCATCAGGAGACTAACTTTTTCGTCACGGTGTTACTTCATAGTCTACATCCGACCTTGTAGAAACCCGTCATTAAAGCTAACCTAGCCGTAAACCCACACAAGCACCACCCGTTCAACTTATGTACTTATCATCCATCCCATCTCATCCTCTCCATCAAAGCGACCCAGAGTAATAAACATCAAGCCGATTCCCCGACCCACACAGCGACTGCAGCTTGAGCGTGTTCCCCGCGCACCTCATGTCGCACTCACTCTGCGGCGCGCTGCCGTTCGCCATCAGCCTGTCTCCGCAATAGCACTCTTGCCTACACAACATGTTAGCAAGCCACCACCGTCAGCAAGAACAGAATCCCAACATACCCATACTCAATCCCCGCATACTTCAACTTCTTCCCCAAGCAGAACTTCGTGCACATGTTCACCGTCATGGTGCTAGAACTCGTGCTCGCGTTCGCCAGCGCTCTCCCGCCAGAACTGCGTTCGATAAAACATCCCTTGTGCACGTACTTGCCTGAGACCACCTGAGTGGTCGGCTTGACGGGCGGCACGAACTGCGTGTTGTTGAAGATCATGATGATGCTGCCGGCGCCACAGGCCTGGGTGATGTTGCCCGTGCACGGGTCGTTGCAGACGTTGGGTTTCGCGTCGAGGCCGAACTGCGGGTTGTTGTAGAAGTAGTTGTCGCAGTAACATTCGTCGTAGTATTCCAAGCCGGCTGCAAAAAGGAAGTGAGGTTAGCTTGTTGCAAGATGGGGCTTGTGTGCATTGGCAAAGGAGAGGCAGGAGGAAAGACAGGAACAAACCGTATTTGTAGTTGTTCTGCGTACAAAAGTTCTGGCAGTTCTCCCACGTCATGTTTTGGTAGTCCTGGTAGAAGGCGCCCTGCAGTGCCCTTTGGCCTTGCGTGTCGTTTGAGCAGCCGACGTAGGTCCAGCCGGGATTGCCGTAGGGCTTGTTGGGAACGGGCGTGACTGTCGCTATTGGAACGGTGTCGGCCGTGGGGGTCACGTATGGTGGGGTCACTGATGATGGACAAGACATGTCGGATGCGTTTGCTGGGTAAGGACCATTGACGATGTTGATACTAGTGGGATTTGCATCAGTATCCACGATCCGGTTTGCAGAAAGGGTCGTTCTACTCACCAGCCAGGTAACTTGGGGATCAGCCCAGTGACTGTCTCATTGATTGGGGATTTCCTTGAGGGACAGAGACGAGGGTAATTTTTGACGTAGCTCCGAACCAGAGCAGGACATTCGTCAATGACACCAAATGAACCATCAGCATTAGCACACGGTATTGCATCCTGCAAGGTTGTAATATTCCTGTGTTCGTTTGTTAGTTGTGTTGACCAAGTATGGAATTAGGGTTAATACTATACCATCCGTTCTGGAAGTCTCCGTGGTAGCCAAACCCAGTAGGATCGCCCATGCTGAGCACGAAGCGACCGCCAGGTTCCTTGGGAACGTCGTTCACAGAGTAGAGCGTCTCGAGGAATAGATGGATGAAGTGATGCGGATGGGTTGGCGGGCACACACCGTTGTCGATATCGCTCATGTATGCAACATGGCTATTGTCAGTCTTGTATAGGTCGACACCGTTCCAGCATGATTGAAAGTGTAATTGAGCGCGTAGGCCACTTGAGCAGTCAGTCCTGTTGATATATGGAGTTTCACGGCTTGGCCCAGAGACATCGAGACAAGCCCAGCTGATGCGGTCAGCCACGGGCCGACCAGGGTAGTCCAGATCTTCATCATAAGTGAGTGTCTTGTTGTCGTAACTGCGCGCGCCGGCATTTCCAGAAAGCATCCTGAATCCGGGTGGGAATACTTCGAATGATTGGTTCTTGCCACGGCCGATATAGTAAGCTACGCTGCCGTCATGGGGCGCTTCTATAAGAC
>JAKLMF010000004.1:0-10421 GCA_022813555.1 Botryosphaeria agaves | reverse complement strand
TCTCAACTCTGCTGAAGCAAAAGAGTTTTTTTTTATTGAACTATCGTGAAATGCATCTCGACAGTATGAACTGCAGTAATCGAACCTGACACAAATAAAACCCACCGTCCATCACATTTTCGAACAGCTAGAATGTTGACCAGTCCAAATCTCCGGATACATCCCTTTGTTATGCTCGCCTGTGGTCACCACAAATAGTAAGCTTGTTCAGACCACAGTTAAACGAGTTGCTCACAGCCTCTTGATCAAAGGCCGTTCCAGACAGTTGCTTGTTACAAGGACGGAATAGTTTCATGACGTTTATCTGTTTTACATGATCTAATGCAAGATGGGTGTGTAGGGTCGCGTGTAGATGCAACAACATATGGGATAGATGCGAGCTAAGTGTCCGCATTGAGCATATAGATATCCAAGGATGGTACAGCACCAGTGCAGGCAGTAAACTAGCAGGTTTACTTGCCAGCGAGAGCAGTGTGCAGTGCTAGCGGTGATATGCTCGACTTCAAGACGTGAAGCCAAGACTCTCGCTCGGATAACGTAAGCATTTGTGCGCTAAGCCGTTCCTGTCAAGCGGCGTCCACACAGCGAAATCCCGGACAACCTCATCGATTTCGAGACCCGAACCGACACGAAACTCAACTTCACGAAGGACAGCAAAGATGCCTGTAGGTTGAGCTGCGGATCCATGCATATTTCACAAGCTGACAATACCCTTCAACTAGTCCAACAAGTCGTTCAGGACCAAGCAGAAGCTTGCGAAAGCGCAGAAGCAGAACCGCCCAATTCCTCAGTGGATCCGCCTACGAACGGGCAACACCATCAGGTACGAATGATACCAGCGCCGAGTGCTCATTCCGCAGAGCAAGGCATCAGTTGTACGGCAAGAATGAGACTGATAGGTTCGGAACAGGTACAACGCCAAGCGACGACACTGGCGCAAGACCCGCATCGGCTTGTAGACGATCTCGCACTCTCAATTCGGTCGAGCAAGATACCTGGACACAAGCAGATGGACGAGGTCATGCGATGGAGATGAGTGTGGCTGGAGGCAGGAGACGGTCATGATTGTTTCAGGTTGAGGGCTTCATTGTGGGCATCGGGCGCGCCGGTAGGATTGTACACAGGTTGAGAATCACACGAGACTTGTCAATCCAGACGTTGATCAATTCCTATCGCTGCTTGGAAATTCAAAACGCGCTCAAGTGACAAACCCTGTTCCACCGGACGAACTGGTTACATGCCAATCCCCTCTTACGACGACCGCTCTATAGCTACCCCGAAAGGCGAGACTTGAGGTTGCACTTGAGGCTGAGGCCTGTGCGACATTCGGTGGTCCCTAGACCTTGACGTACAACTCATGAAGGCTAGCTTATGACCAAGCCGTCCATGTTTCTTTGTCTTGCCAGTGCATCGGATTGCATCATCTACTCAAAGAGTCAGCCACAGATTGCTTGCACTTTCTTCTTGCAGGTCATTGTCGGTACCTCTACCAGCGATCCGTAACTTGTACGTTTCTTCGCATTACGGACTAACTTCGAAATATCCACCCATGCGGGGTTAGTCCTCCTTAGTCTTCAAACTCTTTGCGCCTGTAATGCATACTTTGGAGGCTTGTGGTCGTCAGCGCGTCCAACGTCATGCAGTCCTACATTCAATCCCTCTCACACTGTACTTACCTGTGACAAATCAACAACCAAGCACTTCTCCTCCGCTCTTCCCAGGATGTCCCAGATGCTGACATTGCCATCCTGAATACGAATCACCGCACTCGTCCCCGCATAGTTAGCCCCTCCCTCCTCGCTTCCGCACCTATTCGCCATAACCAGAACAACAGGCTCCTGTCTCGCGGCATCAACAATCGGAGCAAACCTCTCAAGCCAATAAGCCAGCGTCTCGGTATCCGGCTCCACAGAGAACTGCGCCAACTCCTCAGGCTCGAGCCGCGTCAACCACGCCATGGACAGCACAACCATGGGCGACTTCATCTGAAGCGCTCGAGTAGCGAACTCATACTCATTCCAGGGCGCCAAAAACTTATACGGATTAATGTCCATGCATATACCCACAGACACGGGACCCAGTGCTCCCAGTTCGCCGTAGAAGTGAGGCTGGTCGCCTTCGAGTGCCCACACCTCGTCGGTGTAGTAGAGGAAGCGTTTACGGTAGTTGCCGAGCACGATCCCGTCGGGCGCGACGGTGACGACGGAGTTGTAGTGCTCGTTGGGGTTGGCGGTCTTCTCGGGGTAGCCGACTGTCACGTGGCATTGGAGACGGCGGGCTGTGGTGCTGGCCCATTGGGTTGAGGGACCGCTGGCTGTGGGTTCGAGGAATGGGCGGATGGAGTCGAGGGAGGGGAAATTGTATCCTGGATTTACCTGGTTAGCTTCTTATATGCTCTGTGATGATGTTTCACACTAGGACGTACCAGTGAATGCAAGCTCGGGTAAGACGAGCCAGTCTGTATAGGAGAGAGAAGGAATGGTAGCATCTAAAACATGTTCCGCTCTGCGTACATTTGCTTCGAACTGGCCCAGCTGAGGACTATACTGGAGACATGCAATCTTCATCTTGAAGTGCTGTACTTGCTGAGAGCAGCCTTGATTTCACAGGCGCCGTGGTTCATGTGATTTTAGTTGGATTTGAATGAGATAGGTCACAGCTGTAGTCACCGGCGTTGGTGAAGCATATTCCTTAGCAGATTGTGGGCCATGTTGCAAGGAGAAGACTCGAAGCTCCGAGTTCGTCAAAAGCGTGACGCAGTGTGAGACATGGTGAAATGGTCGTCGCCAAGGCTGACTCGTAGAGATCTCGACATCATCGTGTTGGTGCAGCAAGGGAACGAATCCCACCGCAATCAGAATTAATCGCAGCGTCTCCGAGAGTCTTCCGTTTCGATATGGCAGTGTCATCAACATAGGAGGGTGCACACAGATTCAATGGCAGGCAGACGACTTCTAGATGCCGCGAAACTCTTCAATGCATCCCGGTCCATCGCCAAACAGCATATAGCTCTGCGCTCGCAGCAGTTAGATGTATTCAACAAAACCTCAAGTCTAGCTAAAGCCGTAAAGAGCCAGACCGACCGTGTAACGCTCACAGCTCAAGCTGCGATAGTTCTTGCCCAGCGGTTCAACGGACCCGCACCGCCCTATACCACATCCTCGACAACACAGGATCACACACAGCATGAAGGTGCTTCCATACCTAGGGAAGAGACAGTGACTGGTGGTAATACACAGGATGGGCTGAAGCAGGGCTTGGAGCAAGATCATCATTATGAGAGGTCGGAAAAGAATACAACAGCGGAGGCTCCACCCACGGAAGAGCTTGAAGTGAAGCAGGAGCAGGCGTCCAGACACCCTTTGCCAGATGGCACAATACCGCCGTCAGGCTCTCAGGTTCCTGGGCGGGCTAGTGGACAGGACACCTTCTCCCAGCGTGCCGTCCCGGAGCCCGCGAAGGATCCTTTGGCGGCCGAAGAACCGCAAGCCAAAGATGAGCTGCGGCCTATTGAGTCTGGAGAATCGACAATACCCACGCCCAGCAACCAGCAGAAGTTCTCTGATATCGAGCACAAGCTCTCCGCTGCTGAGGCAAGGAGACTGCAGCGACAGGCCGAGTTTCAGATACCCTCTGTTTCCACTGATGCGCAAACCTCTCCCAAGCTGAGTGATGGCCATGATCGAGACGTCTACTACGAGCCCTCGCAGCATGTCATTTCTGAATACTCCTCCCTTCCGAGATCAAAGATACCTAAGAACACCGAGAACACACAGGGCAGTGATGAACACGTCAAGGATGGGCAAATCAACTCGGATGTGTTTTACTCGCCAAGAGGTAGTGGTTCGCAGCAACAAGTTCCTCAGCAACAGGCCGTCCCAGAGCAGGATGAGGTGCCTGAAGGGGTTAACCTAGATGTGTTCCACAGCCCGAGAATAGCCAAGATGCTTGGTGGACGAAGAAGTGCGTCGGGTTCAGGGCTGCAGATGAAGGGTGCAAGCCGAACACCGATTGACCGAACAGGTCTCGCCTCGGGTACGGACCAGGACACATTCAACGTGCGCAAATCTGGCTCTACGACTCCCGCTGTCCCTGTTCCGGAGCAGGTGGAAGCTGAAAGTGCTACGCGCTCCACCCCGCAAGTGGAGGAAGACATACAGAATCTCGCTGCAGACATGGCGAAGGACGCAGAAGGTGCCCCTTCCACCACACCAGAAGTAAGCTAGCATATCATCTATGTCCGCGCAAGTCGCATATGCTGATACGCTGACAGCTTAACCACAGATTCCGTCCGACCTGGCCGCACCAACCGAGAAGTCTCAGTACCAGATGCGCGAATCTCGTGTTCCATCATCTAGGTTTGGCAGGCTCTGGCAGTATACTGGCCTGGCTACCAGTATGGCGTTTGGCGCAGTTGGCGAAAGCATACGTCGAGTCACAGGCGGTGGAGTGTCCGGGGGCTCCCTCATGTTGAGCCCTGCCAACCTGGAGAGGCTTGTAGCGAAGCTTTCCCGCATGCGAGGTGCAGCACTGAAGCTGGGTCAGATGATAAGCTTCCAAGGTCAGTGAGATGCTTTGTTGCCAAGCGCATGCGATTGACGTAGGCAGATTCGAGAATGCTGCCAGCGCCAATTCAAGAAGTGCTTCAGAGAGTTCAAGACAGCGCTGATTACATGCCTGCCTCCCAGCGAAACAAAGTCCTGGCTAGTAATCTGGGCCCTGACTGGCGCGATCTGTTCAGCAGCTTTGACGAGACGCCAATAGCAGCTGCGTCGATCGGCCAGGTACACAAAGCTGTACTCAACTCGACAGGCCAGGAGGTGGCGGTCAAAGTGCAGTATCCTGGCGTGGCAAACTCCATCGACTCCGACCTGAATAACCTATCCATCCTACTCACAGCATCGAGGCTGCTACCCAAAGGACTCTACCTAGAGAAGACCATCGCCAACGCACGCACAGAACTCGCCTGGGAATGCGACTACATCCGTGAAGCCGAATGCGCCACGCGCTTCAAAGAGCTTCTCGCCTCCGACTCCGCCTTCACCGTCCCCTCCATCATCCCCGAAGCCTCAGGCCGCGAAGTCTTAACCGCCGAGTTCATGCACGGTACCGCCGTAACCAAACTCTCCCACCTCACCCAGCCGCAGCGCGACTGGATCGGCACGCAAATCCTGCGCCTCTGCCTGCGCGAGATCACCGAGTTCAACTTCATGCAGACCGACCCCAACTGGACCAACTTCCTCTACAACAGCGCCACCGCAAAGCTCGAGCTGCTCGACTTCGGCGCCTCGCGCGACTACCCGCCTTCCTTCATCGAGCCGTACGTCGGCGTCCTCATGGCCGCCTCCCGCAACGACACCGCCAAAGTCCGCGAGCTGTCAATCCAGCTCGGCTATCTGACTGGCCAGGAGAGCCAGGCGATGCTGGACGCGCACGTGGCGAGCGTGCTGACGCTGGCGGAGCCGTTTGGCGGCACGGCGCCGGAGACGTATGACTTTCGAGACCAGACGATTACGGAGAGGGTGAGGGGGCTGATTCCGACGATGATTAGGGAGAGGTTGGCGCCGCCGCCGGAGGAGACGTATAGTTTGCATCGGAAGCTGAGTGGCGCGTTCTTGCTGTGTGCGAAATTGGGGAGTCGGGTGAGGTGTAGGGAGATGTTTGAGGATGCCGTCGAGCGGTACAACGAGAAGAAGAGGTAGGGGAATGTGGTAGTAAGGGCCGGGGTGTAGCGTAGACGTGCATGTTAGAGCAGCATAGCTTTGGTGTATCTTGTGCGGTCAGCCTTCTCAGTGATAGCATTTGTAGCAGTGTGACATCGACAACAAGATCACGTTCCGTGACATCACGCCTCAACAAAAAGCTTTTCCTCATAGTCAGAATCTACGGAATTTTCGACATTGTGTTCATCCGCCAACACCCGCGCTCTCCCCCGACAGGATCCAACTTGCCATTTCGCTTGCTTTGGGGTTAAACGCCCACACCCAGTCATTCGGTCTATGTAAAGAGGCTTGGAAAAGAAGACATTACTACAGGGAAGTTCCAAACAGTCTCAGATTTTGCTCCGCTGCCTCACTGCTGCCGCTGCTGCTCTCCTTGGCGCTAATCTACTGATCCTGATTAGCCATGGGCCACTGGTACCCGGCGGCGTCGCTGAATTTGTACCCGTACGACGCGGTGAAGTCATCGAGTACCGCTGGGCCTCGGGAGCCTGGCAAATATTAGTCAATGCTGTGTCATTGGGGTGTTGAGTTCATGGGTACTCACCATATGGGTACTCCATGGGAATGATCTCCTTGTTGTCGTCCAGGTAGTGCAGGAGCGGCGTGAAGATCCTCCAGCTGGCATCCAGCTCGTCGTCACGGACGAAGTTGGAGTGGTCGCCCTTCAGGGCATCCAAGAGCAGGGACTCATAGGCCTCTGGGATCTTAAGATCGGAGAAGCGGCGACGGTAGGTCAGGTCGAGCTCCGTCACAACGGTCTGCATGCTCAACCCGGGCAACTTCGAGTTCATCTTGATGTAGACACTCTCGTTGGGCTGCACACGGATGACCAGCTCGTTCCGCGGGATGTCCTTGAAGATGCCGGAGGTGACATCCTTGAACTGTATCCGGACTTCAGTCTTCTGCTCGTTGAGGGCTGCAGGATGTTAGTTGCAGGTTCTCGCAGCTATAAGCTGATATTACGCACCCTTTCCGGCCTTCAGGATGAAGGGCACGCCATCCCACCTCTCGTTCTTGATGTATGCGACCATCGAGGCGAAAGTAGGGCAGCGGCTGTCCTTGGGGACAGTATCATCGTCCTTGTAGCCTGGCTTGCTACCGTCCAACGACTTGCCATACTGGCCGATGATAACGTTCTTCGGCTCGAGTGATGGCATACCACGCAGCACACGGACCTGTGTTTACTGATTAGCTCTGATCACGTATGGCCCACTCGATTTGTATTCTCACCTTCTCATCACGGATGTCCTCCGCTGAGAAAGAAATAGGCCGCTCCATGGTAAGCAGTGTAAGCACCTGTAGTAAATCTGCCATATTTGTCAGCCGCCTCCGGCAACGCCGACCTCGACTTTTCGTAGACTTACGGTTCTGCATCACGTCGCGGATGATGCCGAACTCATCAAAGTAGCCACCGCGGCCCTCCGTTCCGAACGGCTCCTTGAATGAAATCTGGAGAATGTTAGCAAATCCCTTGTCAACTCCAATGCAGGCTCGTACCTGAACGTTATCGATGTGGTTCCGGTTCCACGTGGCTCCGAAAAACTCGTTTCCGAATCGCAGAATGAGGATGTTCTTCACCATCTCTTTACCCAGGTAGTGGTCAATTCGGAAAATCTCATCTTCCTTCCAGTCAGGTGCAAGAGCCCTCTGCAGCTCACGAGAGCTCGGAAGATCCTTGCCGAATGGCTTCTCGACCTGTTTCATGACCGATTTTTAGTAGCGGCCTTCCGACACCATGCGAGCGAGCCTTACAATAATCCTAGCAATGCCATTTTTCGGATAGCAGTTCTTCTTGAGGTGCTGAGAAACCGTGATGAACACGCTTGGTGGCAAAGCCATGTAGAACACACGGTTGGTCTCCTTCCGGCCAGCCTCTAGCTCCTCTAGGTGCTTCCGCAGGTTGATGAAGGAATCATCCTGGTCGTACTGCCCCGAGATGTAGCTGCACATCTTTGTGAAGTCCGCGAGCTGCTCCTCCATGTCCTTGGTCGGTGTCTTGATATGGGACTTGACCCGCTTGAGGTACTCCTCGTGGTCCATCTTCGTCCGCGCATATCCAACGATTTTGCAGTTGTTGGGCAGGAAGTTGTTGCGGTGCTGGCGCGGCTTGTTAGCAATGCCAATGCGGACGTGCTGTATGCAAAACCTACAAGACCGAACAATGCCGGGAACTGTAAAGACCGTTAGTGAAGCCAACCGATACGTGTTATGTTCGACTCACAGTCTTCTTCTTCGCCAAATCACCGGACGCGCCGAGCACAACGATGACGGTGTTGTCCTTCAGCTCCATGTTTCTGTCCCAAAGCGTTCGAGTCAGCCCCTAGATCTCCAGACTGCTGAACCCTCGAGTCGCATGCCACCCCCCTACGGAGAACATGCGGAATAATCGGCCAGGCATGCAAGACCGCCGATCAAGTAAGCCAGAGAGACCTCGTCTTCGATCATGGCTTTCCGACGTAGTGCGGGCTTCTCCGGGCACTGTCTGCGGAGGGACTTACCCAGCGTTCTCCTCGACCTCCGGGGAGATGATTGTGTCGGCCATTGCGATGGCTTAAGAGGAATATGTTATAGTACACAGGTATAAATCAGGATATTTTGCGTAGGAGTTGTCGCACTTCGCCGGTGCGGTCTGGTGCGGTGTGTGTTGGGACGTGGGTGGGATACGAAAGAAGCTCCTATGGGCCTCCCGCTGTAGTGTAGTGGGGTTCTTTTCCTGCCGCTACTGTGAGCACAATGACGTGACACGAGATTTGTGTTGCTCTCGCGGAATAAGATCCCAGTGTAAAGCTGAGAGAGGGGCTACTCGTCACTTATTAAATTCAATCGTGAAGCCCAGCAAACCCGTGCTTCTATCAGTAAGCTGCTTGCTGCTTTTTATAAAGCCGTGCGGAAAGGCCGTGTGTTCCGCCAGCTGTGTCCGGTGCTAGCCCAATCAACTCGGGCGGCTTGTCATCACCAGGTCACTAGCTTACAATCGAGGGGCCGCATTTCTTAGGTACATGTATATCAGGATTGCTTCACGAGTACCATAAATCTACGTCTAGAGATACAGTTCGTCTATGGCCATGGCTTAGCTGAGCAGATCTGTAATACACAGTAATCGTACTCGAGTAATATGCTTTGAGACTAAGCGCACGGATCTCCCCCCTCCCTCTCCGCACCGCAGCAGGGCATGCCTCCTTCGCACAGACCGCATTCACGAAGGGGACTTGCAAGTCAGTGATTGAGGAAGCAATCGTCAAAGCATCAGGACGGCCTAAGGGCCTTGAAGCAAGCTACGGATTCTTACAGCCGCAATTGTCTACGCGTTCTACCTGATATACGGAGTCAAAGGTGGCCGTTGGTAGCAAGCAAGGAGCTAGCCAGGAATATTTGCGTAGAGATATATGACTGCTTGGTGGAAGAACGTCCTCAAACATAGGGTTCTCTTTAAAGAACCCAAGATCGTTTGCATCACTGCCGGCTCGAGTACCCGGAGAGATTAGATTCCGGCATAGATGGAACAGTGATTCCGATCGAGTACCGAATGAAAACTCGGAATCAGAAGGATAGCAATTCTGAGATATCAAGGCCGAGCGTTTACGCACCTGATCATGTCTGTACAGTGCTTAACCAAGAGCGAACAACCTTAACTACGTTAACTTCATGAGAGTCGGCAGCGGAGACGATGCTCGAGTGACTTTCCGAAGACGACGGGACGGGAGCGCTCTTGGTATTCGGTTCGGCATTGCAGGGGTCGGGCTGCGCTAAGCGAACACGTGCAACCCACACACAGCTTTTGGAGTCTGGCGAGGAACGTCTAATACAGAATTGACGACGACACCAAATCACGACCAACGCAACCTCCTCCGCGTCTCTTCCCACATACTAACACTCAAGATGCCGCAGCAAGAGAACCAAGCTGGTCGCCGACGTGAGTGCTACTTCTACCGCCCCCGCAGCGCCCAGGTCCCCGATGCTCTCTGGCTTCATAGCGCATACCGAAGATTGTAGGGCACTCTTCTGAGAACTGATTGTGCTAACTTCCTGGCCTAATTGCAGTATACGTGAAGTGAGTCCTTCCGTTCGATTTTCCCCCAGCTGCGTTGTGCGAGCCGCCGAAGCGATGCGAACTCTCCAGACGACACTTTCCCCCAATCCAGCCCTACAATGATGGCGCAAGCTTTTGGAATAGATATTGGAACAGGAGACTGATCGGAGGACTGTAGGGGCCGACACCTGAGCTACCAGAGGGGCAAGCGCAACACCAACCCGGGAACGAGGTATGGCAGATGACAACACGGGTTTGGGAACTGGAGCTCACAATTTATCTTAGCCTCATCAAGATCGAGGGCGTCGACGACACCAAGGCCGCAACGTGCGTACACCGGAACACTCGCTCTATGAAACACACATACTGAACTGCTGTCACAGTTTCTACCTCGGCAAGAAGGTCGCTTTCGTGTACAGGGCACAGCGTGAGGTCAGGGGATCTAAGATAAGGGTGATCTGGGGCAAGGTCACCAGGCCACATGGTACGGAACGCAGATATGGCGCGCAAGCAGGCACCGTTGTCTAACATCGGTTTCAGGCAACTCCGGCGTCGTGAGAGCGCAGTTCAGGCGCAACCTTCCCCCGAAGTCGTTCGGTGCCACAGTACGGGTGATGCTGTACCCTTCTTCGATATAGGTGGCTTGTAAAGTGGGAGCAGGGGATGAG
>JAKLMF010000049.1:0-38303 GCA_022813555.1 Botryosphaeria agaves | reverse complement strand
CCAATATCCCTGCGTTAAACGCCGGTAAGCCAGTTCTTGAAACGAAAAGGATTCATCCAGTCACTCATGGAAGCTCAATGCGGCCTGTTGCTCCAAGTTTAGCGGGGCCTGCTGGTTCAAGCTCAGCAAGGCCCATACCTTCAAGCTCGGCTGGACTCGCTGTCTCAACCGTCTCTTCCGTAGAGGCCCTTCGCTGACGCCTAAGCAGCTTGCCGAGTCCTGTAACAGAAGGCTTCGTAACTCCCTTTGAGTTGCCTTTCGAAGTCCGGCGATCTGAGTCGTTGTGCAATCCCTCGGCCTGCTTGAGATACTCGCGCAAGCACGTGACAAGCTTGTTCCGCATAAGAAGCTCTCTTTGTACGGAGAGGACTTGAGCCTCGCTAGTGCGGATTCGTCGCGTTGTACCGATGCTTTTTCGATTTTGATGCCCCACACGGACTGCAGCGTAGCCTCTCTTAGTACTATGGGAATGAGTTCATGGTATGTGATATGGTCTTGTTTCTGACGCACAAGGCACAGGATACGGTCCGGCCTTTGCGTGTACCGGATATTGTGGAATGAAAGTGCAGGTTCGAGGGCATCGAGAAGCCATTCGGGGCCTTGGTTGCTCGCGTAAACGAGATTCTTCAACTGACCCAGACCAGTGTTAGGTATAGAGTTGAGATTGTAGGCTAATTTGCCCGAAATATAAATCCTCAGTTCTAGGACAAAACTGACGGCGTCGCTCACGCGGAAGAAGGGATCGTATTGCAATGGCCAGCGTTCTTGTGTGATGGATTCTTGAGCAATATCCTCTTTTGCGATCCGGATGTCCGCGGCAGGTCTGCCTTCCATATCTTTTTGGTGGATTCCGGAGAGTGATGCGCGCGTTGACTGGACTAGGCGGGATTTGACAATCATAGACGTTGTGGAGAAGATGTTTGAGGTGTCTTTTGGATCGATGATGTCGAACTTCGTAAGTGAATGTAGAGCTCTGGTTCGCAGATCCAAATAACGCATACTGGCGGCGTGCTCAAGGACGACTTTGTCGTGGTAGTAATCCCCTTTGCCGTACTTCGTGATGAGCCCGTTGTAAGCGACTGTCCACGCAAGCCCGGCACTTATCGGTTCATTCAGTTGCAGACAAGTGTCACCGAGTTAAAGCGCAGATGCGATATCCTATGGTACCATAGTTTCCAGCTAGAAATCCAGATCTGCTGGGACGTCGTTGCAAAGAACATACCCCTTCGTCGAGGCGGGCGCCAGATACGAACGACCCCTGAAAAACGGATTCGAACAGCGGCTTCGCCTGTAGAAAATTACCCTGAAAACTCGAGCAGACTCCTAGAAGGAATTTGAGGATTCGTATATTGGGCTCGCAGGAGCCTTTGGGTGTAGCTGTATCTCCCCTTGCTCGGATGGCTTCAAGTTGCTGTCTGAGGCCTTTGTCTGCACCGTCCTCTTCTGGCATTCCAAAGGTCCACGATACGCTCGATCGTCTCGATGGTGGCCGTGCTCTCTGCTGGATGGACGCTTGGCTTATGACTAGCGATTGGGATCTCGTGCGTTGGCGGACCCGGTGGCGTTGTCTGACTGAGGACATCAGATTTTTCATGCACAACCGGCTGAGCAAGCTCAGACTGTGGAGTGCCATTTGTCGCTTGTGGCGATGAGATCATCAAAGGTTGTATGGACAATGAAGTTGGAGCTTCGCCTTTGTCCTCTGGAGCTATCTCCTGCAACATACCCTCATTGATAGCTCCAACGAACCGCTCCACTATGAATGATCGATCTTCAATGGCCATAGCCTTTGAGATACTCAGATCTTCAAGGTCGCGTACCAGCTGCGGCCATGCGGCATCATCGTCCTCTTCCTGATGTTGCCCGGCTGTAATCGATGAAATCACTGAAGTCGGCTCGCGATGTCCACGCTGTGTGTCTGTGACCAACTGATGTAGAGCTTCCTCGATACGGAGCTGAGATGAGTAGATCAGAGAGTTGTAAAACGCGGTAAGCATCGTAACCTGAGAAGTCAATCTGGTGCGGATGTCTCTGCCACCTTATTGATCCCAGTTCAACCTGTCCCACGTCCGTTTGCTCTGTGTGGACAGACTGCTGTATTTCTGAAGCAGGGCATTAAGGTCGGTGAGCACGTCCTTACACCCCTTTCTGGGAGCCTTTTCTGGTTGATGCGTCTAACCGCTTCGAATGAGCTAGATCCTCAAGATCCTGTGGGGTATTGGCAAGAGTGCGGGTTTCGCCAGCTAGGTTTTTGTATTCGCTAGGATAGTCGCGACCTGCAGCTCGTCAGACATACCGTCTAGAATATGGTATGCTCGTTTTGTGCAGTACATGCATTCTTGTAGACCTCTAGCGCAAGCTTCCCAACGATGAATATGTCTCCAGCACTAGAGCCGGACGACATCGTGATTGCTGGTATGGATGGGTACTCTTTTCATCTAAGAACCACGATGATGCGCCTGGAAGAGAGATGCATTAAATCAAGATTGAAAATGTACGGGTATGAAACAAAGTATGACATAGGAAAAGAACAGGAATATTAAGAGCAGGAGGCTATGCAGCTCAGCCCCCAGGAGCCGCCAGGCTGTGCCTCATGCAGGCGGGTAGTCAAGCCATGAGCGATCATTGGAAGACTCGGAGCTTGGATCTCCGGACAAGGCATGTCAGCAACGACACCGAAATCTTGAATGGTCCTCGATACATTTCATGAGGTGTGGAACTGATTCTGCTCAGGAAGATTGTAAGATTCACAGGATGGCCTGAGTGCACGGGCCCAGATCGTGTCCGGAATGCCGCTGGAGGTTTGCCTGGCGCAAAACACCATGGTATGCTACATGGGTCCTTCAAGGGAGCACTCGAGGACAGCTGCATACATGCAGGGCAAGAAGTTGGCGTTTTCACCTCACATGAGACGGAATGCGTACCATTTTCTCTCATTTTGCCTACCAGGCCGGCCATTTCACCACAGCCTAAGCAGCCATATACCCATGCCCATATCTACTAGCCACACACAACACCAAAAACACCCCCCACCCACCGCATCCAAGCCGTCCAGATGTGCAGACTCCACGCTCGCAAGGATCATGACACCCGAGACCAACACCGCTCAGAGGATAGCCACAGCCCATCATAGATGGCGCCCACAACCGACAGGCCTCCTTGCCCATGAACCACCATTTCAAGTCATCACAACACACCCCCCGAAAAATCCCCCCGAAACGCCTTAAAACCCATACGGCGGCTTCCCACCGCCCCTCCCCAGATCCCCATACATCTCAAACTGCCCTCTCCTCGGCGGCGCCGGCATCCCCCCCGAGCCCATCCCCATATGCATCATCCCGTCCTGCGGCGGCATCGGCATATGCCCGAATCCCGGTGGCGGTGGCAGCGGTCCCGGCGGCGCTCCACTTTGCCCAGGGAAGTATCCAGGCGGAGGCGGCGGCATCTGCTGCTGGTACATTCCGCCCGGTGCACCAGGCATACCGCCGGGCATACCGCGCGGCATGCCCGGGTGGCCGAGCGGCGCATTGCCGACGGGTAGGGGCATGTTGGGCGGCGGGGCGAAGCCGGGTGGATGGCGCATTCCGCCGGCGGGAAAGCCCGGTGGAGGAGCGATGTTGCGCTCTTGTGGTTGTGGGGGCGGCATGCCGGAGGTCTTCATGTAGAGGCTGTCGGGGAGTGGTTGTTGAGGGATGCCCATGTTGGTCAGGCGGTGGCGGGAGGGGTCTTCGGTGGTGTTGCGGCGCTGTAGGCTGGCGATGGATGGGTCGTCGAAGAGGCCTGGCGGAGCGCGGTGGACGGGTTTGCGTGGTGGTTCGGGTTGCAGGCTGGGTTCGCGTTGAGGCATGTTGTTCTCTATGAAGCTGCGGTCGTCGAAGAAGCCTGGCGGTACGGCTCGGGGCTTGGGGTTGGGTTGCTTCGGTACTTGGTCGTCAAGGAAAATGGAGAATCCGTCGGCTTCGGGTGGACGCCGTGATGGATTCGGTTGTGATGCTTGGTTCGGGCGGGACTGCTGCATGAGATTGAAAAGGAAGTCTCGTTCTCTCTCTGGGTTGTGTTGCTGGCCTTGCCCACTAGGAGGACCGAACAAGCCTTGTAGGCCCATTGGCGCAGGAGGCATGCTCGCAACTCGAGAGGGCGGTTGTCCCAGACGTCCGTTGCTGATAGTTTCATCAGGCTTGAATGCCTGCTGCCGCTCGGTGTTCGTCGGTTGACTCATCGATGATTGGTTCGAGGGTGCTCCGAACAAGGCCAGAAGGCCTGTAGCGTCACCACTGGATGGACGAGGAGAGAGAGCTGCATCCAAGAATGCTGCCTTGTCCTGTGGCGAATGTGTGCGCTGACGTGAAGACGGAAATCGCTCTAAGCCTTGGTCAAGGCCGAGACGGTGAGCGTCTTCTAACGGCGGAGGCGACACCGTGCTAGCACTGGGCTTCTGTTGTTGAGGCGCAACTGCACTTGGAATCAGGCTTGTACCTCCGAGCATCTGCAAGATACGTTGAAAGCCCTCTTTGTCTTCGTCAGTTCCTTTCGCCTCTGTACTAGGAGGCATGACAAGCTCTGGCGGAGGCGGAAGAGGAGGGGCCTCTTCTTGTGGCGCGAAGAACCCCTTGAATCTCGAAGACTTGTGCTTTCCGAGTGTGTTCTTGTTCGTTGCTGCTGGACCATCTGTGCTGGTGGTCTCGGACTTCTTGCCATCAGCCCAGCTGTTAAACAGCTTGTCAAAGCCACCTTCATGAGCCATGGGAGTGTCTGACTTCGCAGGCGCAGCAGAGCTCTTAGTAGCTAGTATCGGCTCATCGACCGTGTCCTTGACCGGCTCCACCTTCTCCTCCGGCTGCTTCGAACCAGCCTTCATGGACTCTTTCCATCGCTGGAAGTCTTCCTGAGTACGAACCTCCTTCTTCTCGGATTTCGTAGGCGCATCCATCCACTCAGGGTCCTCTTCCTGCCGGTTATCGTATCTTCCGCCTCTAGTCCATTCACGGTCGTCGCGACGCTCCCTGTCTCGCCAGCCTTGAGTGCGAGCACCGGACCGATTGCTGTCCGTATCCTTGGGATCTTTGTTACTCTCCCGTACCCAAGGCCGATCGAACGGCATTTTATCCTTCTCACGGTCCCCGTTCCTCTGCCACTTGTCGCCCTCGTCCTGTCCGAAACTCTTGCGCGGCTTGATGTTCGTCCACCCATCACCTTCGTCGCGTTCTCCACGACGTCCGTTCGTGTAGCCGTTCCTGTCACGGCCGCGCTCACTGTCTCTAGCTCTGAAAAAGCTGTCTCTAAGGTTCGACCGCTCATTGTGAGGTGTCTCATCGTCGTGGAGTGTCTGCAGAGGTTTGTCGGTAGCTTCAGCGTTTCGGTTGTGAATCCGGGAAGAAGCAAAGGATAGTTTGGGTGGGCCTAAAACTATCTCTTCAAGTGCTACAGCACATTAGCTACTAGCCTCTTCACCGGCAATCACTCACGGAACTGACCAGTGCTCGACCGCGACGTATGCCGCACTTGGAATAAGCTTGGACGTTGCTGTCCACTGTCATTTGGCTCATCATTGCGATTGCTCTGAGTACGAGGTTTCTTCTGATTCTGCGCCGATTGTCGGTTCGCATCTGCGGTCCTGAGGGGTCTCGTCAACCTCGTGCGCGTCGTTGCAATCTCGCAAATACTCACTCGTTCCACTGCTGAATGTCGGGTAGCCCCTCAGGCTTTATAACAAGCGGCGAGTCTCGTAGATGGAGAAGCTGATCTGGTGTGTAGCGAATAATAACCATGATCGATGCGCTTGGAGTCTGAGGCTAGAAGTTTGGCAGGAGGCGCAGCGTGTTGGTAGTGTGAAAGGGAGAAGCGATAATCAGGAAAGCGCAAGGCTGTTTGAGCGGGGTCGCGTGTGTCTGGAGGAGCGCACTCAAAGGCTGCGGTGCCAAGGATATGTGATGTTGTGGATGCTCCGCGACGTGCAGGGAGTGAAGTGGACCAGCGAGTAGAACCAACGTAGAGGCTGACGATGAACCGCGAGAACCCTCGCTACACTGAACCGGGTCAATCTCTGCAGAAGACAGCCTTGTGAAGGTTCCCTCAAAACTGAATTATGACACGTGTGACTATTCCTACCGTCGAAGAGGCAACGGATCGATGTCTGAGGAGGAATGTTATCGTTGTGCGCTAGCGGCATACACGAAAGGGATATCTAAGAGTAGATGCGTGCGCTGCGAGAGCTTAAAGTTGCGAATTGGAAGTTTCTGGCGAGCGGTCTGAGGCGTTTGAGTGTTTGGTGGTTGATTGATGTCTCGTTGCAGTTCTCCAAGTTCACCGGCAGGGTCCCACCGGCCCCCCGGCAGTGGAATGATCTCACTGCCAAGCCCTGCAGGTCACACGTTTGCCTTTCCATTCACTTTTCGATATTGTTCGTCAAGAGAAGGCAGTTTCAGCCGTTTAATCATGTAGCAGGTATATCTTGCAAGCGGCATGGAAGAAGCCATCAAGGGAGCAATCAGAGCATGGTCGGCGAGGCACGATTAGGTGAGGACCCATACAGTGGGAGCGCAACCATGGGACAGACACCAAAACTCTTCATAGGACTCGGCTGAGATTAGTGCTCTCTCGTGACTAGTCACGTACACTCTTTTTGCTACTTTAAATTGTGACCGCTTCGCCGAGTCATTTGTTAGTACGTGAAAGGGACCCACAACCATACCAGCTATCAAGTTCCTTCAAGTTTGTGTAGGCTGAGGACATCGTCATTACGTCTTTTCCTCCGTCTTGTTGTCTCAACTAAGTTGTGGAGTGAATTTTAAAGGTTCCGAGATCGGGTTAAATTTCCAGGAAATTCCCTCGATCAACACGAAATCCCTTGTATTGTCAGGGAGGAGATTTCTGTGTCTGGTGAAGCGACCGTTAAAATTCATGATCCATATTTGATCTTCACTTAGATCTTGCCCTGCTCATATCTTCGATTGAATTTGCAATCTAGGTAACAGGCGGTGAACTTATCCCTCATCAAGCGCAAAGTTTATCAATTCAGATTCGGAGCCGAAGTCTGGTCAAATTCGTTACTCGTTTTCGTAGGTTTCTATTTAGGAGGCCGGCTCTAGCAGCTATTCCAAAGTTGGGAACAATAATTTACAACAGATCGTAGGCAGGAGCTGAAATGCGACCGCCTACGCTGATGGTACGGGTATCTTCTCCCACCGTTTCTCTCCTGGCTTCGGGTTCGGTTTGAGCACCAACAGGCCCCGATTTCCACAGAAGCCTCCCGCGCCAGCGACCCGCTCAACCTTCTCAAAATGGCCACCAGCGTCATCTCGCGTGTCTTCTATCCATGCCTCATGCACGACCTCTTGCCCAGCAATCTCCTCGCGCCTTGGGCTCGAAAACGGCATCTTAGCAATCCAGTTCACGAGGCGATGGATGGGAGAATAGAGTCGCTCGAAACGGCGCGAAAAGCCCAGCCAGCGAAACGTAGATTCGTCGTAGGCAACGCGAATGTAAGGGTTCACGAAGACACCCTTCGAATCGACTGTCGAGGGAGAAGATGTATTGGCTACTTTTTCTTGCAGATCTGCTTGCAGGAGACAGCACTCCGAAGACTCCCACCACAACTCTTCTTCAGCGCGAAAGCGGAGCGGGCTACTGCTTTGGGCGTCCGACAAGTTGGCTGAGGTTTGAGAAGCTTGGAACCAGCTTGCTTCAAAGGCGACCATGCCGCCCCAACAGGTCTTGACTCTGACGGCGTCCATCTCATCGAGCACTTCTCTTCGACTCTGCCCTTCGCCGGCGTTCGAGAACCAAGGAAAGAAAGGAACACCCATGCCATGGCCTTCGGCGTCTCGAGTGGCCCAGGTGTCGTAGAACTTGAATGGGTTGATAAAGTCCATGGCGCAAGCTGAGTTGTAGCGCGTTCGACCGTCTTCACCGACATTCGTCGAGAAGAGGAGGTCAGCCGCGTCTGCTGGTGAGAAGACAACGTCATTGAGGAACAAGAGTTTGTCGAACTTGGTTTCTGCATGATGGTAAGGGGCAGTGACTGCACCGCCATCGAGGGGCCGCAAGGCGCGGTTCCGGACTTCGGCTAGATAAGATATTCGCTTCTGTCTGCGCTCGTTGGAGTATGGGAGTGGTACGGTTGGAAATTGAGCGAGATCCAAATGGTCAGATACAATGGAAGAGTTGCCTGGTCGCGGTCAGTATTGAACACTGCATCATTCCAAATACATGTGCTCAGTCTCCGGACGACACTGGTTGGAGGGAAACCATTCGCTTTTGTGATTGACCCTGCCAGACTTACACTTGATCTTCTGTTCCAGTTCTCTCAGCGCAACTCTTGTACCCGGGCCACTGTCGTTTTCGTATATACTGAGATATACATTCTCTTCACCCAATAGCTTGATGAGGTTCTGAATAGCCGTGCCCCATGCGCCTCGTATGAGGTTCTCATCCACGATGTTGGCTGCAATGAAGACCTTCTCACCATTGACGTTCCTCCCAGTATAGTGAGACGGACGTCGAGTGTATGATGGATTGACAATTGGCGTGATGAAAATGAAGAGAACGATGATTAATACGCAAAGTATTACACTCCGTAATAACAGCCTTCTCCTCTGGAACCATCGCGATCGCCTCTTTTCACCCGTATCCTGTAACCATAGCGGAAATTTGGTGGAGGGTCTGGAACTTAAACGGTGATCCTTCAAAAAGTCCGTTTCTTGGCTCTGCCCCGCCTCATCCTCGAGAGTATCGAGCGAGCTGCGCGGCAACGGTGAATACGCTCCAATTGAACGAGCAAACATGTCGAGCTGCTTCGAACTGGATCTCGAGAATAAGTAGGTGTTGGAACAAACCAAGCCTTGGCGGACTTGGTATGACGGGAAAAGCGGGCTGGGCAGAGGTTCGAGGCAAATATCAACAAAGAAGGAGTGGAACAATCCCCAGGGGCTGCGCGCAGAGCGGCTGAATGTATCTTACTCCATATCCACGGTTACAGCCTGCGGCGCATCTGTAAAGCTCCGCCTTTGGTGAGAGACGTTGCACGTGTCCATTTATAGAGCGCAAGGGGCGTAGCAACTTCTTATATAAAGCGCAAATAAAAAAGCAACCTAGCGGGCGCGGGGTTCTGTCCAAGCGCAACTAAAGGCGGCTGGAATGTGGTGGAGAGCGCGCACGGAACTGAGTCCGTAACCGCGACACAGCCCGGCCGTGGGCTTTGCGGAGGATGCGGTGGCGGAAAGGCCTACCGCGCGTGAGCAACCATACTGTGCTGCGCCTGGTGAAAACGTGTCGAGCGTGCGACGAGCATTGCGCGTTGGCAGGAACAATGCGTGTACATGTACTCCACAGGGTCAAAGGGGCGCTGCCCTGCATCGCGATCCGCTCTGGGGTAAGATTGGGCACTAGTAGCACCGCCACGAGGCCAGGGATTGAGGCCATCTGGGCGTTGGGACACGTGATATCGAGGTCTTCGAAACATCCCGAGGGTATTGTCAACACTTGTGTTGGTACAGCTGCATTCCTTAAGATGAAAGAGATGACTTCAGGCATGGTAGTGCGATTAAGTTACCCATACTTCAAACAGCAACCGTGTAGACGGAAGCTACCCCTCATATTGTGTCCTGGCAAATTGATTTCAGGTTTGGATACATCTGATATGATACAATGTATCTGGCATTATGTACAGCGAAGTGTGGATGTCAGGGCCTATCATCCTTGATGCCCTCCTTCAACGCCTTCTCAATCCCCCTTCTCTACCCGCCTTGTCCTGATCGGCTCTACTCTGATGACAGGCGGTTGATCCCTGTCATGATTCTTGAAGCCCATAATCTGCCCGACCAGTCCACCCGGTTTCGGCACCGGACACTCTCGCTTCCTCCTGCTCGCCATGGCTTCGAGCTCCTCACCTTGGGGACCGTTGCCCGACGCATCATCCACTATTTGACCTGCCGCAATCTGGCCTCCCTCCGCTTCAATGGTGGGCGCCTTTCGCCTGCGCCTCCGCCGCCCGTCTGACGATAGTGCTTCCGTGTCGCTGTCTGCATAGGTCCGGGTGTTGACGGGACACGGTAGGAGGTGCGGCGCACCAACCACGAGAAAGGAGATTGCCAGAGTCGTCGTGAAGAGTGTAGCGGTCGAGCGAGACCGCGGATGTAGATGTGGTGGCATTGCGGCGAGGGCAGATAACTATTAACGGCTCGTGGAGGAGGGGCTATCGAAGCGGCATTGGACGGTCTGCGGCACTCTCAGTACTCTTGTGGAGGGGCTTTTGACTAGCTCGTGTCCTACTTGAGCTCGATGCTATTGCGATGGCCTGATAGCACAGAGAGATGGGCGTGACAAACGACTGTGTAAGCTTGCGGTTCGCTCAGATGGACTTTTGGTGCGTTCAAGGTTCTGCTTCCAGTTCCAGTTGTCTCGTGGGCTCGTGCGCCGAACGCGCGCAGATCAATTCGAACTTCCGCCTGAGCATCATCATCATCATCCGGAATTTGAACAGTCACCACGCGAACACTCCTACAAGTCATTCCACTAACTACCGCCATCTGATAGCCGTCCAGAACAAATCGCGGAAGCACTCTCAACCCAGATATCTATCCTCTACCGCCCTTCGAGTCACAGCGCCGCGCCAGCTTCGAACATATTGCACCGCGCCGCATCAGCATACCACACCGCGAGCCGTTTTAAAACTACAATCGCAGTCGCATACGCACTATCTACCCGACGCGCGCCTTGAATCACGTGGCGACGGCATTAACGGCTGTCAGCGTACGCTCCCAGTCATGAGCGACCTTGACAAGTGCGCCTTGCACCCCATGTGACTCCGGGAGGACGCTGACAATATGCTTTGTAGGGCCATCGCACAACTCCGCGCATGTCGGCCGATCCCAGAAACGCAAGTGCGAGAGCTGTGCTACAAGGCGAGGGAGCTTCTGATCGAGGAGGGCAACGTCGTAGGCGTGGACGCGCCAGTGACGGTAACACGCGCCCATCTCTCCAGGCGCATCCGGGTCTAATACTTTCATGCTGTGGATAGATATGCGGTGACATACACGGCCAATTCCATGATCTCATGGAGCTGTTTCGCGTGGGCGGGGATGTGCCGGAAACGAATTACCTCTTCATGGGTTAGTATTACAGGCTAGCAATCCACTGGAAATGCTAACATCCCACAGGCGACTTTGTAGATCGAGGCTTCTATTCCCTGGAGTCCTTCCTGCTCCTCCTATGCCTCAAAGTACGATACCCAGACCGTATTACGCTCATTCGGGGGAACCATGAGTCCCGACAGATCACTACAGTATACGGCTTTTACGATGAATGCTTGCGGAAGTACGGAAGTGCGAATGTTTGGAGGTGCGTCGATCATCACTGAGCGCAAACAAGCATGCTTATTGTTGTGCCAGATACTGCTGCGAAGTTTTTGACTACTTAGCACTAGGCGCCCTCGTCACAGGCGCAGCAACAAACCTCGATTCTTCCTCAACCGCCTATGCAGACCCTTCGTCTCAAGCGAGCATATCACCAGATGACGACATCGAGATCGAGATTCTGAACTCAAACGGCGAGATCATCAACCGCTTTCCGCGAAGCAAACCACCAGACTTACATAACCCACTATCTGCACCTTCCAGCTCCCCCATCGTCGATACACCCAGCCGTACAGGCCCTGCAGGTACCGGCGCATCAGGCTCGAGCTCGGGCTCCCGCGGAAATAGCAGTGGAGCCGTCTTGTGCGTACATGGCGGCCTCAGTCCGCTCATTGACACAATAGACAAGATCAGGCTGCTCGACCGCAAGCAGGAGGTGCCCCACGAAGGCGCAATGTGCGACCTATTATGGTCCGACCCAGATGAGATCGATGGCTGGGGACTCTCACCACGAGGCGCTGGCTTCCTCTTTGGCGCCGACATCGTGAAGTGCTTCAACCAGAAGAACGATCTCTCTCTCATCGCGAGGGCGCATCAGCTAGTTATGGAGGGCTTCAAGGAGATGTTCGACAGCACGATTGTCACGGTCTGGTCGGCGCCGAACTACTGCTACCGATGCGGCAACGTCGCTGCAATACTGGAGCTTGGCGAGGACGGATCAAATGGAGGATACGTGCCGCGGAGCAATGGCGACGCCGGGAGAAGAGGTGGAATGGAGCAGCGAGTCGGGCCGGGCAGGAGGTACCGCGTTTTCGAGGCGGCGCCGCAGGACTCTAGAGGGATGCCGGCGAAGAAGCCGGTTGCGGATTACTTCTTGTAGAAGGGTTCTTGAGGATTGATTGTTGAATATACCCTGATTGATGCATTGCGAGCATTGCGGCGTTTTCTTTGCCTAGGACAGTTCGTGCTTAGGCATAGATCTGGACTGTGAGTACACTTGAATCTGGACATGCTTCTCTTTGCGTCCTCTCTGGCCTGCCTAATTGACATGCACGGGAAGCTGCGTAGAACTATTAGATACAGCGAAAAGAATGATGTTCATTGTGCTAGCGTCTCATACTAGCGTCAGGCCAACTGTGGTTCCCTAAACTCACTTCATACTAAGCCTTACCGGCCTCTCCTTGCTGTTCTATCCACTGTTTCTCATTCACACGCAACAGTTATGTCTTCTCGTTGCTCACGTTGCCACTCCGCGGCTGCTCTTCCCAGCAATGGGAGCCCTCACACGGAAAGTCGTGGAAATGACATCATAGGGCATGCACATCTCAAGAGGCGGCTTTAATACAGTGAACAGGAACGAAAACTATCAATGCCTCTCAACTACTTCAAGAACTTCAGCCAGCGGCAGACTTCACAAAAGATGGTCCAGCTACTCCCAGACATGATCAAGGCGGCAGCCCAGAAGCTGCCTGACATTGAAGATCCGGCCTTCGGGCAGTACTTTGATACTTTCGCCCGGTCGCGCGTGGTGCTGATTGGTGATGCCAGGTGAGGAGCAGTCTTTGGGTTTCAGTTCTGTTCTCTATATTGTCTTGTCGATGCGGCATGTTGCTGGCTGTAACGGATCACCTCGGAAAGAGAATGAAGGTTGGGGACTTCAAGCACGTGAGCAAGGGCTTGGAAAAGGGCGTACACAAGATACGGAACTGTGAAGCACCCACGGCGGATCGTACGCCTTGGCCGGAAGCATAAATCACAAACGCAGCTTCATACTTGCTCTTGTCGCTCCCTGATAACTCCTCCCGGTTGGAGTGGAGAACTGTTTCTGGACGTCGAACACTCAAGCATACCACGGCAGAATCAAAGCTAACCATACATCTCTATTCAGTCATGGCACGTCCGAATTCTACCGTGCACGAGCGGCGATCACCAAGCGCCTCGTCGAAGAACATGGTTTCAATATCGTAGCTATCGAGGCAGATTGGCCCGATGCGCGCGCCATCGACCGGTATGTTCGACAAAGCCCTTCGACCAAGTCAACATCCGAGATCACTGTCTTCAACCATTTCCCTCGATGGATGTGGCGGAACACGGAGGTACAAAGCTTCGTCGATTGGCTGCGTAAGCACAACGCTCGACTACCGCCGGATCAGCGCGCCGGGTTCTTCGGCCTCGACCTCTACAGTATGGGCTCTTCTATCCGCGCTGTCATCGACTACCTCGATCGCGTGGATCCCGAGACCGCTAAGGTGGCCCGGAGCCGGTACTCATGCCTCCAACCGTGGGTCGAAGACCCAGCACGCTACGGGCGACATGCCTTGAACAAGGGATATGCACCCTGCGAGTCCGGCGTCGTGAAGATGCTGCGTGATCTCCTGGACAAGCGGCTAGAACTAGGGGCCAACGATGGTGAAGACTACCTCGACGCAGAGATGAACGCGCGACTCGTCCGCGATTCGGAAAAGTACTATCGTGCCATGTACTACGGCGACAACGAGTCCTGGAACCTCCGCGACACCCACATGTTCGAGACGTTGCACCGCCTCCTCAAGCTGAAGCAAGGGTCCAAGGCCGTCGTCTGGGCGCACAACTCCCACGTCGGTGACGCCCGCTACACCGCTATGGGCGAGTCGCGCGGCGAGCTGAACATCGGCCAGCTCTGCAAGGAGCGCTACGACGCGCCGGGGCAGGTCACCATCATCGGATGCGGCACCCACGGCGGGGACAACAGCACCGTCGCCGCGGCGGACGAGTGGGACGAGCCGATGCAGGTCATGAAGGTGAACCCTTCGCGCGAGGACAGCTACGAGCGGCTGATGCATGATACCGGCATCCCGTCTTTCATGCTTGATCTGAGAGAGGGCCATCAAGATGAGGAGTTGAGGCAGGCGCTGATGAAGCAGCGGCTCGAGAGGTTTATTGGGGTCATCTACCGGCCGGATACGGAGAGGTGGAGTCACTACATGAAGGCGTGCCTGCCGAAGCAGTTTGATGCTTTCGTGTGGTTCGATCGGTCGACTGCGGTGAATGCTTTTGAGACAGCGCAGCCGGATGAGCCGCCTAGTCAGGGGGAGACGTATCCTTTTGGGATGTGAGGAGGGTGTGAGGGGTTGATGTCACGAGATCTCATGAAGTTGGATGGTTTGTTGACAGCAAGTGGGATCGAGATTGAAGCAGTGCGTGAAGGCATCTGCAGGATTTCAAGGCTGGAATTGTCTTTGTAGTCATTGAGGGCGATGAATGCAAGTAAGATACATCTCTGTTTACTCTAAGCTCAATATGTAGTACCGGTGTTCGAGGAGATCAATCCATTGCAAATCACTGGTCACTGGACGGCCTGTGTCGAACCAGACGCTTTCCATGTTTCCTGAACCACCATGATGGACCAGACAGTCTTTTACAAGGCGTGTTCCGACCATGGTCCGCATATTGCGCAGCAGAATTTCTTGTAACCGGCTTTTGGAGCATAGTGGAGGGAGTCCTGTTGTTTCTCAGGCGTCTTATGATGTAGAAATCTATGTTTCTGAGCACAATTAGCGTGCTGTTCGTGGTCTCCAAGATGGAAGATGCCAAACGTGAGACTGCGGGCCGAACCTTTTCCGACAGCGCATCTGGCTTCGTGGAAAGTGGTAAGGGTTCAGGGTGACAACAGCGAGCAACAGACTTGGATTGCCCTCAAACACACGCAAGCAACCAGTCGTTCAAGATGTTCTCCTCACTCCTAGTGGTTTTGACTGCCTCATTGGCCCTCATAAATGTCTCCTCAGCGCACAACATACAGATGAAGGCGCATTCGCGAGAATGCTTCCACGAACAACTACATTCGGGCGACAAGATGACCGTGACCTTCCAGGTCGGAGACAGAGAGTTTGGCAACAGTGGAAACCTGGAGGTTGACTTCTGGGTCTGTCATTCCCTCTCCCGGTCACATACACCGTAGACTTGTAGACGGTGCACAGTTGCAGCAACAACTGACGACAGACTGTACAGGTACAAAACCCCGCAAACGCCTACCAGGTCCACGAGCGCGGCGTCTCCAACGGCGACCATTCCTTCACCGCAAGCATGGACGGCAAGTACACGTACTGCTTCAGCAACGAGCACTGGTCAGCGAGTTCCAAGGAGGTGTCGTTCAACGTGCATGGAATCGTATACGTGCCCGAGTCGGAGGCGCCGCAGGATCCGCTGGACAAAGAAGGTGGGTTGAACAAACTGATTATATGGCTCGTTCGGGGTATTAGGAATGGGACTGACGTAGTGAAATAGTACGACAACTCTCGGAGCTCGTGGCACAGGTCAAGGATGAGCAGGGATATATCGTTGTGAGAGAGAGGACGCACAGGAACACTGCTGAGAGCACGAACGCTAGGGTTAAGTGGTGGAGTATCTTTCAACTGGGAGTACTGCTTGCGGAGGGGGTGTTCCAGGTCTGGTGGTTGAAGAGGTTCTTCGAGGTATGTTAAGACATGCGTTGTATTGTGGATGGGTGTTGCTAACTGCTTGTCCGTACAGGTCAAGCGTGTAGTTTAGAATTTGGGGGTTGACGTATCGTGTATTGTGCATAGTGCGGCAGCGTGGAGTTACTATGATAGGCATTTACATCCAACAGCGGTCTTCGAACTTCCTGGTATACGGGTATACGGTATCGTAGAACCCGTCCGTCTTTGCAGGATCGACACTTGAAAAAGAGTGACCCTATCCGTACAAAGATCTCGACTCCCCTTGAGGATCTCTGCAGTGTTTTCTTGTAGATTGGACTCAGGACGAATTGATTCTGTGGGACGTGATTAATAGCGCGATCGCATACAAGATGAAAGTTAGCCTTCTTTTCTCTTGGCCGGTGTCTCTTCTCGATTGAGGTAATCTGACTCGAAATGAGATCTTCAAGCGTAGTCGGACCCGTTCACAGGCAAGAACGTCATACCGAGTCTTCATGGCCCTCTTTGCCTTCACATCTAGAGAATCAGTTTTTCCTCTCGTCCTTGCTTACGATCATGCGCCCGCGGTCTTCACTTCAAATGCAGTCAACACTCATTCCCACGCGGTCTTAAGCGGGTGAAGCAGCCCATAGCAATCGTCCTTTCGGCAAGTGTTGTACTGTACAGTCATATGTGCATAAACTCCTTCATTGAATTCTCAAACATATCGTCCTGCACTTGAGCATAAATAGCCTTGCGTTCTGACTACACGCTCATTGGCAAACAACCAGCATTAGGACTGCTAAGCAGCACGTCTTTGCACGAATCCTCTTTGCATCTCATTCGACACTGGCCATCACTTGACATCAACGCCAATCGCAATGGCGACGAGGAAAGCAAAGCAAGAGCATCCCCTGAAGGTTTCTTTCGTCGATTTGTTCGACATAGTCTGTGGAAGCGGATCGTTGTACCACAACAAGCGTCCAGTGATGAAGGCAAGTAGAAACAGTCAAAGCCGCTGCATTCCCAGACGGTTTGATCATGTTCTAATGTGATACACAATGGCGTTTGGTGTGTGCCAAAAAGTACTGTTTACGTCCGTTTATAGCGGCATATGTCGTTTCATTTGCTCTCTCATTGCTGCTCTATAAATCTGCTTCTAGCGCATCATTATATTCAAAACTGACATTGGCATTGCTCTAGAGAAAGCCGGCTTCAGCGAAACCCGCTTCAAACTCCGCTTCAAAGAGGACCGCTCCGGTCAAGAACGCTCCAAACGAGAGATTTGCCTCCACCGCCCAAGCGAAAGCTCCAGCCGCGGCCAATACTGCATCAATGACCGAGAAGAACAATCCAGACGTCTTCACCGCAGCGCAAGATGCTCAGCTGCTCAAGCTCAAGCAAGAAGACAATCAGACCTGGAAGGAGGTCGCCAGCGCTCTTGGCAAACCAGTCGGAAACATCAAGAAGCGCTTCCACGAGATCAAACCCAAGGATGAGGTAGAACTTCGCAAAGAGCAAGAGAGGAAGGCTAAAGCCGAAGCCGCGAAGGCGAAGGCTGAACAGGCCAAGGCCGACCGTGCGAAAGCTGAGCCCGTCACCATGAGCTATGCCGACTATATGAAGGCTCAGGCTGCGAAGAGAGCGGCACCAGCGGAGGAGAAGACAGAGCCACAGGTCGCTGAGGCGACGGAGGAGCAAGATCGGGAGTACATCGTTCTTCAATCGGATGAGAACTTCAGCCACGATGAGGTGAGTGCCCGATCATTCCATTGAATTCATCAGCTCCCAAGTCATCTGTGATACCATGAGTTCCGCTTGTGCTGAGTTAAATATTGAATAACAGCTCGTCCTCCTCGCGCATCTCCTCGAGCGCGACGAACAATATAAGTGGCTGCGCATACAATCGGCGTTCTACGACAAGACTGGTCGCCGTCTCCATCCGCTGGATATCAAGGAGAAGATGAGTGGCGAGCTTGAGTAGGTGTCACTCGTGTTGTGCCAGTGTTGAGACGCTGCGTTCGCACATACAAGTGCACAAAATCCTCATCGATCAACAAGCACCTTCAAGTCAGACAATCCGCACCCACCACATCCAACATGAAACATCTCTTATCTACCCAGTACAACTACAATCCCCGTGTCAGCACTACTGAGAGAACAACAAAAGAACAGAAATGCTTCGCTACATTCTGACTCGGGATGTATTGGTTCTAGACGCTATTCACAGCTGCAAGCTTAGAATTCTGGACTGCCTTATTTCGTCAGCCCCACAGCGCAGGCAGTGCACACTGCTTCTCCCCCAACTCATGCTCGAATCATCGGCGCTCAAGGTATGGCCTTCGATCTTTGATTGAGCAGTGGAGAAGACGGCCTCGTGAGCGGAAGAAAGACAACAGAAAAAAAGAGGAGTAATGCGTATTCAGCCTTCTGTAGCGGCTGTGGCATCAAAAGTCGGAAGACTGCCGCCTTGTGTAGATAGACTATAGCCGAGCTACAACATGACCAGCATAACTAACTCTCTGGCTTCGCCATTTCCACTTCCGGTGGGGCCTTCATATTCTTCCGTCCCTCAAACGCCCCTTCTTTCAACCGTGTCTCCGTGATCACAAAAGACTCCGGAAACCAGTCATACTCCTCCCTGTCATCGCCAAACACCATATGCGTAAGCGCCTCCGCACACTTCAAGCAGAGCACCATCCCTACACCTCACTCGTTAGTCTTGCCAAGGCTAGCTGAAGCACATCTCGCACCACCACCACAGACAGTAGACAAACTCACCATGCCCATTAAAGCCCGCTGCAACCCAAACCCCCTCCCCCCCCGGCACCCCCCCCACAAACGGCCTTCCATCCCTCGTCACCCCCATCACCCCCGTCCACTCCGCTCTCACCCTCCCCCTCCCATCATCCTCCCCCCACTCCCCTCCAAAATACCCCCTCGCACACCCCCTCAGATACCCCGAGTTCTCCCCATGCAACACCCCATCATCCGTCACCCCATACTCCGCCACGCCACCCCCCTCCAGCCGTCCCAGCCCGCCGCCAATGACGATGTCACCCTGGCGCTCGACCGGCACGCAGGGAAGGCGCGGGCGCGGGATCATGTACTCGTACCCCGAGGCGTAGACGAAGGAGTATGTGGTCTGCAGGCCGGCGGCCGGGAGACCGGTGCCGGGGCGCTGAGCGGTGACTTGGCCGCGCAGGGGGACGAGTTGGGCTTGGAGGAGGGGGAGGAGGGAAGCGGTGTAGCCGTTTGTGGCGAGGATGAGGTGGGGGGTGGAGATGGGGCCGCGGGGGGTTGTGGCGGTCCAGCGGGGGGTGGTGCCGGGGGTGGTGGATGAGGAGGGGGAGGGGGAGAAGGGGTGGATGGATGTGGCGGGAGTCGTGGTGTGCAGGTGCAGGCCGAGTTGCAGGCAGAGGTGCAGGATGCCGGTTGTTAATCTGTAGGCGTTTATGCTGCCGGCTTCGTAGCGGAAGGAGCCTCGGACGTCGGCGCCTGGTGTGAGGAACTGCGTTCGTGTTGTTGGGGCGTCGAGGATGGTGTATTGGGCTGCTGGGTCTGAGGATCCTAGCTCGCGCTGCATGAGCTCGATTGCTGCGACCCCGGAGGTCCATGCTTGGTAGTCGTAGATTATGTCGACGGTGTCGCAGGGGCGCGACTCGCAGGGGATGTTGTGTTCGGTTGCGAAGGCATGGGTCGCTTTGATGTTGGCGTATTCGAGGCGTGCGATTCTGATGGCTTCGCTGGCACCGAGAGTACGGTGGTGCTCGGGGAAGGTGCGGTAAGAGGCTGCTTTGGTATGTCCGCCTAGTTTGTTCCGTCAAATCATGAACAAAGAGATTGACGGCGGTGTAATCATGCAAAGTAATTTCTAAATCGTGTACAGCTGTTGGAGAGTGTGCCAGTCAGGTGTCTGTCTATCTGAAAGGAACTTCATAAAGTTTCAATCGAAGGTTGAACTGCGTCATGTTCTTGTTTGTGCATTACGCTATATCATAGATGTATGACATTGTGTACCAATATGAGAACCATAAAATGCTGGTATGGATGATTGTTTCTTACTTGCATGGAAAACACTTTATTTCCCTTTCGCAGTCTGAGATATGAGAGACAACAGGATAATTCTAATAGTTGACAACTGACTGTCTAGTAAGTGCATTAGGCTGTCTTTAACATAGTAACTCATCTTTAGACATGAGGTTGGGTTTTCAGCGTACACCTAAAGTTGACACAGTAGGTTGCCTTGCAAGCAGACGAGAGGTTACAAGTCAGACACAGATAAAGAGCGAGGGGAGTAGATAGGACATCCAAGCACGACAGGACTTGAACAGAGTCATCACAAACGGCGAAATGTTCTGACAAGCAGGAATGATCCGCAGAAAGCAAACGCCAAGCAGATTCTACTACGAGGTTTCTGGATTCATCGAACCATCTTACCATTTCGTCCCGTAGCACCATTACAAGCCTGTCTCGCCTCAAGCATTACGACTTTCGCATCCTGCCGCCTTCTGAGTATGTTGTACGCAATGCATGCGCCTGTAATACCACTCCCAATGATCACATAGTCGGCATAGTCAGGCAGGTTCGCGCTGCTACGCAAGTCTGCAATCGTGTCTGGTGGTTCTTGCCAGTATGATGGAGTGGGATTTGGTACAGGAAGGCCGACAGGGACTCTGGCACGCTGATCCATTGATATGGTGGGGCAACGAGAGTGTTCACTCAGAACGGAATTATGGTATATGTATTCGGGATGAAATGGATAGTAGTCATTGGGTTGGGGTAGAGTGGTCAAGATTTCGTGGGGAGTGGGAGGTTGGGCCGTACTCGAAGAGGCTGCGAGGCGGCTTCTCACAATCCTAGCATGATGGCTACACGCCGGGGGCCAAGGACATCTACAGCACACAGGTAGCAGAATACCTCAGTGTGTGTTGCGCTATTTCGTCGATGGACGAGATGTTCACAAATCGTTAGAGACGTCCGTGAGTGCACCGGCTCGACTTGCCGAATCAAGCGAGGCAGCAAAAGTGGATCGCTCCATCAAAAAATGCTCCGACTTTAGCAGCGACATCACTTCAAAGCACGATCCAATCATGAGCAGAAGGCATTTCATGTCCCCTTACTATCTCGACAAACCTGAGTCAGGCAAGCCTACGCTTACAAGACAAACCGCCCTGCAATCGCACCCCATTGGAAACAATCGCCGTTCCGTCTAGTCCAGCACCGTCCAGCAATGCAGCCAGCACGCACCGACAGTAGAGACACGCGAGAGCTCGAACAAGCTTGACAAGCCTATTCGTCGGCGCCGCCCTTCTTGTTCTTCTTCTTGCCGGAGCTGGCGGGCTGGCCCTCCTTCTTCTGGTGCACGACGAAGCGCGTGTAGCACTCGTCCTTGTCCCACTCGAAGCCGGCGAGGTAGGGGGCCTCGAGTTCGTCGTCGGCCTGGGGGAGGATGTCAGTATAGGTCTGATACAGAGAGAAACAGGGCACGATGATATGAGAGATGCTGGGAAGGGGGAGTCGCTCGCACCTTCTTCTTGAACTGCTTGTAGATGGCGTCTAGCGCGTCCTTGACGGTCACGCCCTTGAGGTTCCGTGCGGTGACTTCGAGGCCCAGCGGGAAGTGCAGGTCAACCTTCTTGACCATGGGTGTGCAGAGGGGCTTCTTGAGGGCATCCTTGTCGTCAATCGTTGCTGGTGACGTGTTGATCTTCCTGTGGATGGGCAGTTAGTCTTGACTGCACAAGCAGAGCATACATGTGGCGTGCTTAGGTGGGAAGGGGAAGCGTCACGGTGAAGGACGACGGGACGTCTCACGTCAGGGTAGGGCAGACGTGGTTGCAAACACGACAGCAAGGGTAACTTACCATCCTAACTTCTGTGTCTCGGGCGCTATCTTGATCTCCTTTCCTTCCTTTTCTGTTTGTCTGTCAGCCTCACGTTCGAGCCACGTCGCGATACTGTCAGAGACGACGCGTTCACCATGCCGGAAGCATCGGATAGCACAGGATGCTTACCTAGGTCGGCGATGTTGTAGACGCCAGTCACACTACTGCTCGTGCGGCGATGTTGGCTCTTCTTTTCTGATGGAGGTGAGGTTCCGAGATCGCCAGACACGGCGGAGTCGACCTTGGAGAGCGGTGCGGTATCAGCAGACATGGTTGTTGGTGTGAGGCAAGCAGGGTAAAGCTTGAAGGAGTAGATGTCAAGGGAGATGAGTAGCGGGCTTGAGAGCTGTAAGTGAGCTGTTGCGAGTTGCTTGAGCAGAGAGGACAGAGAGTGTTGTAGCTGTTGTCAGGTACGGGAGAAGGAGAGAGTCTTGTGGGCTCCATGGAATGCCGTGCGGGGCAAGTCACTGGATCAGCACCACAATCAGCCAACAACGGCTTGCGTGACCTGAGCACCACACGCGCCCTCACCTCCGATCCGAGAGCTGTCTCGATGCAGTATGGTGCTGCCAAGCCGGATACCGCGCGTGGACACTAAGGTTCTAGCGCTGTTTTGAAAGTCTGGGGCCCCGCGTTCTACTGAGAATCACAGACCCACACCAACAGGTAGTCTGTGAGGCATGACAACGCCGACTTCGGTGACACGCCTGCTAGGCGGTTAGTTGCTGTAGAGGAGGGGAAAAACAACAGATTGAGGGCATTCACTCATGGGTTGATACGCATGATACAGATGTTTATATCGCGAGACGCATGTCATGTTCGAGCGCACTTGTCAGGACTGGAATGGCATGCTCCGGTATTCGGAGAGAGTACATGGTTCGATAGAGATACTTGCGATTGAGTGCCTGCATGGCATTCTCGATGAATCCAGCATACGCCCTTGCATGCCCTGATCCATCTACTACGCGATATATGTCACTCCTCTATTGGCTATACATCTGAATAATGTGACCGCAGCGTTGGCGGTTCTAGCACTCATGAACATGTCAAACCGAACAACTGAACGGAGTGACTTGTGCTTGGATACAACGAGGCTCGAAAGAAGAAACCGTTTGTTAACATGGGACAGGCAGAGATTGCACAGCATTACAATTACTCCTATGAAGTATCCTAGATCTATCAACGAAAACGACATCTACACTGAAAGAACAGACTCCGTGCCCGCTCGAAGTCTGCGCGTCCACACCTGACTCCGATTCCAAGACAGCACCTCCAACCCCAGTCTCACTCGTGAGGCACCAGTGCTCCACCTTCCTCAACTTCCCCGTCTTCTTACTACCAACACTCAGCCTTCCATCACCTGCCCTCGCTGGCACCCACGAACTGCGGCAACTGCGGCCCCGGAGGCGGTGGCCCTGTCCCACTTCTCCTGCGCCTCTCTCTCTCAAACACACCTTTCGGCTCCTGGGTTTTCCTAAACTTGCCTCCCAACCCCCTCATCCACTGCTGCTCCTGTCCATCATCTCTCCCCAACCAATACCTCTTCCCAACCCCCACCATCGCCCTCCCCAACTTCCCCCTCCACCCCCTCCCCTCCTCCCTCTCCTCCGCAAACGGATTCTCCGCCAACCCCTCCTCGCCCCCAGCACCAGCACTCTGCCACCCACCCGTCGCCGTAGCAGCGATATGCTGCCTCAGCACCAACCTTGCATACGCCAGCACCACAAATACAAAATACACCCTGAGCGCCCACAGCGCCGCAATCACAGTGATGCTAGCCACGCTACCGGACTGGAACACCGCGTTCCCGATCCCCGCAACCGGCACGCCGCCCTGGCCCACCGCCACCGCGTCCTGCCCCGCCGCGACGCCGGACGCCGGTGTAGCCACCACATCCACGCGGCTGACGTTGTACTTCGGACTCGTAAACCCGGCCGTGTCTTCGATCATCTTGCCGCCAGGCGCCTTATTGTCGCCGTCGTGCGCGGCCAGCACGACGAACCACGCGACGGCGAAGGCGGCGGTGTAGGCGGCGTTGACGGCGCTGTCGAGCGCGTAGAACCAGGCCAGCGCGAGACACTGGAGCGGGGATTGGCGCCGGATGTGCGGGGATAGGTAGGCGGTTAAGAAGAGGGCGAGGAGGGAGTAGGTGTACATGGAGAGCTGGAGGGGCGAGAGGTAGTAGCCGGTTAGCAGTGCGAGGATGCCGTAGAGGCCGCTGAGTTTGTTGATGAGGATGGTGAGGGTGATGAGTTCGGTGCCGGTGCGGAGGGTCGTGAAGTGGAAGAATGTCTGGGAGAGGGTGTTAGGCTTCTTTCTGGTGGGTTGTGGTGGGGATGGTATGGGGGAGAGAAACCTGTGGTGTTGTTATTCGAAGCCAGGAAGGTCGCGCCATGATTATGAGGTCGGTGCTGCGTGCGCAGCGGTGCTGGAAGTGGAGGTTGTGACTGTGTGAGTAAATGTTCGAGGCTGACGCCGTTCGGAGCGTTTGCGATGTTGTGCCTTCGCGCTTGGCTGACTCCGGCATCTTCCGATGCCATCATTTGTGTGAAGCAATCTCTACTTCAAATCAACCACATGTCATTGAGCAAGACAGCAGAAAGGTAACAGGAGTTCGCGTCAAAATGTCACCGAGTGGTCTACCTGTACCAATGTTGTAGGCTGTTACACGATTCGTGCAAGACTTCTGTATAAAAGTGCATTATTCCCCTTGTCTCAGTTGTGCACGTATCTGGATGACTACTTGATATATTGAATAGAGCCCGTCGCTCATCTCTCCTATCTATCTGATCTCGAACTCGAAAGTTCAACCTCTTTCTTAACACCACGACATGGCTTCTACCGCGCAATACCGACCAGAAGCACCTCGCCTACGCCAGCAGGATCTTGCTGGCAAGGTAGCCGTTGTCACGTAAGATTTTCGAAGTCAGTATCATTCACCTCTCATGTAATTCTGATATCAATGTGAGAGCACTTTTTTCTCGCGGCTACTGCTCATATCATATGTGTTTCTCTTAGTGGTCACCCGTAGTGTGGGCTTGCAGGAAACTACTAGGAATGGTGAAAAGGTTACGAAAGAGCTTCTTGTAATCTTACACTCCAGAACCAGACATTGCCTAAGTCCGTGTTTTCCCCTGTCGCTTTGGAAACACTAGAATAGTTTCGCTGTTCTCTTGTTCATAATCTTTTTCTAAGTCCATGCCTCTCCCCCTCACATCTACCAGCCCCCTAGCCCTGACTAACCTCACCCAGTGGCGCAACCAGAGGTATCGGCCGCGCCATCGCCCTCAACCTCGCAAGCCGGGGTGCCTCAATTCTAGGCACATATTCTAATCCGCAATCCGCGCACCTCTTCGACACCCTCACTCACACCATCTCCTCCCTCTACATGTCCACTTCCACTTCCACTTCCACCTTCACCACCCCCTCCTCTTCCATCACCTCCGCTCACCCGCCCACACCCGGCACCCTCATCGGCCTCGCGGCCGACATCCAGCAACCGTCCACCTGCGCCGCGCAAATCGTGGCCGCGCTCGAGAAGCATTTCGGCGGCAAACTGGACATCCTGATCCTCAACGCCGCGGTCTGGGAGCGCGCCGCGCTGGGCGAGATGAATGACGGGCACGTCGAGCGATTGCTAAGCGCAAACGTGCAGACACCCGTCTCGCTCATGGACGCTCTGGTCAGGAGGCAGATGTTTCGGCCAGGATCGAGGATCGTGTGTGTTAGTTGCGATGAGGCGAGGGAGCCGGTTTTGGGAGGGTGAGTTGGGTCAGCTTTTCTACTTCATCCTCGCTTTTCAGTCCCAAAGATCGCTTTGGATGGGCAAAAAGACAACAACGATGGTTCGGGCCGATTGTGCTACGCACACCGCGTCCATGATCTCGCCCGTGTCTTCCGGACCAACTCGCGTGCCATGCCCCTCCTGCATCTCACCCTCTCAATCCCTACCTTTTAATCACACCCCAGCTGACCCCACTACCCCTACAGCTCCCTCTTCGCCGCAACTCGCAGCGCCCTCGAATCCCTGGTCCGATCCTGGTCCACTGAACTCGGACAGTCCCCCTCCACCCTCGGCACAACCGTCAACGCGGTCTCGGCCGGACTGACCAACACCGGGCACTTCAAGCGGCTGTCGGCGGAGCAGCAAGCAACACTAAAGGCGGAGCGCCTGCCGAAAGTCGGCGTGGGGGCGCGGATGGGGGAGGCGGAAGATGTGGCGGACGTTGTGGGGTTTTTGGTGGGGGTGGAGGGGCGGTGGGTTAGTGGAAGTGTGGTTTCTGCGAATGGAGGGGCGGTGAGGATCGGGTAGACGGCGGCCTCTCCTCGATCAATTGTTTCATGGGTGGTGGAAAGGCGCTGGAGAAGGTATCGTGATGAGGCCCAGGAGGCCTTGGGTCTTCGTGTCTAGAATGTCTACATCATGCCTTGGAGGGCATCTACAGCCGATGGTGGTCTCCTCTAGCAAGCCGCAGCACATGCGGAGTCTAAATCTCCTGCAGCTTGCACATAACATCGTTCCATCCTTCCTTTCCACCCCTCCATCCGTCCTCAGCAAATCCTCCCCCTTACCGCACCGTCGCCCTCGTCAAGCTCTTTACCGTGCACACCCCACCCTTCGTTCTTAATTTTCCAACACCCGTCTTCCCCTCCCCAGCCAACAGCGGCACAGCCTCCACATCAAACGCCACCTCCCTCTCCCCCGTCGTCGTAAAGCCCGGCTGCACGCTCTCCCAGACCTTCTTTTTCGGATTCAGCACCCCCTCGGGCTCGCCCTCCCACCCCTCAAACCACACCCTCTCCCCCGCCTGCGCCCCCCGTGGCGGATCCACCAACTCGACCGGCCCCCCATGCTTATCCTCCTCGCCCTCCGCCAAGCGCGGACTCGCCGCCAGCACCATCGCCGCGCTCTTCACGCCCCTCATCGTCACCGGCTTCAAGTTGCAGACGGCCACGATCAGCCGGCCCTGCATCTCCTCCAGCGGCACCAGCCCGTTCAGCCCGGAGCACACCGTGCGCACGACCTGGCCGTCGTATTCAGACGTGTTGTCCGTGCCCGGCGCGTCGCCCATCGCGATGGTGCTGACGTACAGGCTGTCGGCGTTGGGGTGCCGCTCCGCTTTGAGGATGTGGCCGACGCGCAGGTCGACCAGGGAGGGGGAGAGCGGTTTTTCGGGCGCGGGTTGTTTCGCGGGCTTGGGCGCTTTCTCCTTCTTCTCCTTCTTCTCCTTCTTCTCTTTGCGGGGCTGCCCGTCGCTCGGCTGCGCGACGCCAGCCTGCTCTTGGCCGACGGCTGCGGCGATGGCGTCGCCGGTGGAGGTGGGGGCGGGAGCGTCCTTGTCCTTCTTGGCCTTGCGGCCGGCGTCTGAGGGCGGGGGCGCCGCAATGGAGGTCTGCGTAGCTCCGGCGCCGGCGGCGCTGGTCGCGCCTGCTTGTGCGGCGGCTTCTTTCTCCTTCTTCTTGCGCTCCTTCTCTGCCTTGGCGTCGATGGGCTTGATGGCCACGCGGACGTCGCTCGGGTCGATCTTCACCTTATCCTCGTCGCTGAGCTTGAGGCCGAACAGCGGCGCGTTCTGCACGAAGTCGAGGTGCCGCACGATGTGGTGGTAGCCCTGCTCGCCGGTGCGCTCGTCCGCTGACCATTTTGATACGACGGGAGCTAGACGGGCGAAGAGAGCGACGTCGGCGACGGAGGGCTTGGTGCCGAGGACGGTGGTGCGGGTTGAGAGGTGGGTGTTCAGTGAGGAGAGACGCTCAGCTGTTTTTGCGGCGTCTTCGCTGGGTGAGGCTATGTGGGAAGATGTTATGACCCATTGATTAATTTCGGCCTTCTCAGCGTCTGTGTACTGAGCTTGTGCGTACAATGAGCTCGAGAGCTTGCTGGGGTCGCTATCTGATGATACATCGGCGTCTGGGAAGGACCGCTGGAGTAGGGATGTAACTGATTCGTCTAGAGATGTGCTGGTTGCCATGCTGCGGATATGGAGGTGTATTACTCGGCCGTGGAGGCTTGGACGGTGTGCGAATGGATGATGTGGGGTTCTACAAACTGATTTAGGTGAGCGAAATGCGGTATGAAGCTGGCGAAAGGCCGGAGGTCTCTGCAAAAAGCGCTTTGGCAACTGAATAAGTTGGCGTGCAAAAACGGTGAAGCTTGACATCTGATGCGTCGTGCTGAGTCACCGTCCGAATTTCTTCACCTGTCGTCTCTTCGCTTGCGGACATGATCCTGGCGCAACACTGGATAGACATGCGTTGGAATTTGCATGCAGCTTACCACAGTCAGGATCACAGAAAGCTGTCCGATGGTTATGGGGCACAGTAAGTTCAGTGTTGCAGGTAGACGATACCATGTTAGATCAGTAGAGTACTATGACCGTCCTCCGCTGCATAAACATCTGCTCGATCAAGCACAATAACTCTGTGGAAGACAATTGCAAGGTAGAACAGCGGATAATGGATGTTTAGATGATCTTTTGGTTTTCTGATACCAAACGTTTAGGCAACAAACTCTAGCCATGCGAACAGCCAGTATATCTGCATGCCCCATCTTCCTGTTCTGACACGTCCCTTTCCAGGACACCAGCCTTGAACAGCTCTTGATTCACCCGCCCTCTTCAGGCGGCTATGTTCTCTCACCCCGCAGCACTCTCCAAAGCGATCTCCTCTCCCACTCCACCTACTCCTCCATCTCATCCCCACCCCCCACCACCCCGCCCGGCACTCTCCCCTCACTCAACTCCTTCTCCAGTCTACTAATCTCCCCCAAACTCCTCGCATTCCTAATCATCTCCTCGACCCTCCTCCTCTCCTTCTCCGTAAGCTTCGTCCGCTGCACCTTCCCGCCCTGCGGCCCATTCGCAGCGGCCGCGGAGACGTCAAAAGTCCGCGACTTCACACCCATGATCTTGGACGCGAGCTCGGTCGGCTCAGCCGCCGTGCCGAAGAGCGAGGCGGCTTGGGACCGCTCGGCGGATCTTACTTTCTGGAAGTCGAGGAAGCGGAGGGAGGGGATGCGGTGCAGGAGCCAGTGACGGTAGTGCTGCAAATAACAAACACCATGTCAGCTGTCTTGGTCCTGCTCTCCACGCCACCGCTGCTGCCGCACAGCTTGCCACTCCCCCTCCCCCTACGCGCCACCAGGAAGGAAGAGCAACTCTTAACCACACGCGACACAAACTCATAAACTCACCTCCCTCCCCGCCACCGGATTCCCGATCAGCACGAGATGCGTCAATTTCGCGAACCCCCCCAGCGCATCCAGATCCGCCAGCTCGCTCAGCTGGTTCTGCGTCAGGACGAGGGTGTGCAGGTTCGGGATGGACTTGGCCAGCGACGGCTGGATGCTGGCGATGCGGTTGCGCGCGCAGAGCAGTGTCTGCAGGCGCGGGCTCAGCGGGAAGTTGGCGAGGTGGGTGATATCGTTATCGGTCAGGTCGATGCAGTCTTGGTCCTGCCGGGGTGTTCGTAAATAAATTGACTATGTGCGGTTGTGCTCTTGTTGGGAGGGGGGGCGGCGCCGAATGTGGGGTGGGGGGATGAATGGGGTGGTGCGCAGATACGCACTCTTGCAACGCCTAGGTTTTCGATCGCGGGGATTTTGTGGCCTGTAGTTTTTGCGAGGAGATTGTATCAACGGAGCTCTTCCTCAAAGTGTAGTATCTGCTCTTTTCACACGCACCTCGGAGATCCAGCTCGCGCTCGGTGAGGGGATTGATGTAGGAGAGGGAATTCTGAATTAGGTCCGCTGTTAACCTCATGGTGGCTGATTGTGTGTGCTGTTCGAGAATGGTATTATCGCAGTTCTAGGTACATGTATATCGCGGCTGTGGTGTTTGTTCAAGTGGCTCACATCTGATGTTCATTCGCCGAAATTCATCCGCGCTAAAAAGTTGTCTTGGCATTCATTCATTGATTCATTCACTGGGACTCCAAGTACTGGTTCACTTGTTGAGAAGACAGTGTGAATGTTCATATCAATACTGTTCAGAACGCTACACTAAGAACCTGTTCATGCTCGAAGCATGCGACCGTCTTACCCGAGATGAAACCAGATCCAACAAATCATCATCTACCGTCTTGGATGTTCCCCATGAAGGCGCTACCCCATGCCCGTGTCCTGGCCACAACCCGCTGCGCGAATGTGCATACGCCATGCTTGACCACCCGCTACTAACAATACGGCTGGCGAATATCCTCTCCCCTACTCTCCTCAGCTGAGCAACTCAACATCCAACCCAATAGCCCTCATAAACAGATTCACATGCCCCAGCCTCGTCGCCGCCAACTCCGCCGGCAACGCCCTCGCCACCACCACCGTCTCCATGACACGTTCCTTGACCCCCAACACGAGCCTCTGCTGCTGTTCCGGGCTGGCACCCACCGCCATCGCCGCCAAAAACTGCCACACATACACATCCTCAGCATCATTGATGCTGCCTGGGAAGAGGTACGGCAGCACCGGCTCCACCCGGTCAAACAGCTGGTTGTACAGCTGCATCCACTGCGCCCAGTCGCCGCCAATCTGTTCCGGCGGCGAGGACTCCTTGACCAGCTCCGCGCGCGAGATGAGCATGGTCAGGATGCTGACGCCGATCTTCGTGCGCACGACGTTGGCGATGTTGGTGCGGTCCAGTATCAGGCCAAGCAAGCCGACAACAATGTTGAGCGGTGCTTCGTTGATGTAGCCGAACAGCGGCGGCATGACGGCTTGCGCGAACAGCTCCACTGCTTCGCGGACGGGCGCTGGAATGGACTCGTTGGGAGCGACGAGAGCGTCGCGGATTACGTCTAAGGTGTCGAGGTGGACGACGATCATGGTGAGGATTGTGATGCGTTGTTGTTCGTCGATGTGGCGGAACACGCGTGGGATCATCTTCTTGCCTTTCGGGTAGGAAAGGATAGCTATGAATGGGTGAGGGATAGGAGAACTAGGGCGGTTAGCGATGTTTGTGTTGCAAGAGAGACAAGGCTTACTTGGGCATGATGGGTTCCATGACCTTCAAATTCTGCCACAGAGTTTGATTCAGCATCTGAAGCTTCTGCCGCCATTCCATGTGCTCTTGAATCGCTGCGGGATCGCTATCCTCGTTGACCGGAGGTGGTAGGTGCCGTTCATGATCTTCCATCTGCATGAGCGTGTTGTAAACTTTCTCGATGTCTCGTAGTGTAGCCTTTCGGTCAGCAACGGTAGGGTTGTGGTGAGTCCTGCTAGGTCTACGACCGGCACTGCCGGGACGGACATCACCGCTGTCCTGACGCTTGATGTTGAGCAATGGCTTGGGAGTCTTGGCGTTACTGAAGGAGATCTTGCCCAAGCTGCCTTCAATGACCAGCTGCTTGTTCTTTGGCTTTGCTTTTGCAGCTTCAACGGCACGTTGCACTTGCTGCTCCATCCGTTGCATGTGGTTGTCACCACCGCGAGGGTACCTGCGGCCAGCCATGCCGTATCTGCCGCCAGTTTGGAACAAGTAAGTCTGTGCAAACTGACTAGCAGGCTGGTGTGGATTCTGCCGGTGTGCTCCTCGTATTTGCGTGTAGACCTGGTAATAAAAGTCTTCGGCTAAAGCTGCCTCGGGTCCTTGATCATCAACACTGCCGGTAGCCGTCACGAGCTGTTGCAGCTGAATACGGGTGATGAAGTTCTTGTCTTGGGGCGTCATCAGACCATTATCCTTGGAGAGTAGATGAATCTTGTGGTTCCGCTTCGCGCGCTTCGCGTCTTCGAGCAAGAAAGCAGCGCGTTCTTCGTCTGTAAGCTGCAGTAACTGCTCCGGATGTGTGACCACAGGGCCTTGATACGAAGGGCCACGGCTGTGCACAGGACCGACCGGATGCGGACGTGACATATTATGGGGAGGTTGAGCCATTGGTTGGCCATGGCCTGAGAGCCTATTGGGATTTTGTAAGATCTGACGAGGTTGTGGAGACGATCGATGCGCCGCAGGCTGAGTAGGCGGCTGTCTCTGTGCAGCAGGTTCAGGTTGCGGGGGCTGAGGCGGTCGTTGACGCTGAAGGATCTGCGGAACCGGCGGAGCCTGAGCGGGTGCCTCAGCCGGGGCCCGTGGGTGAGGGACGGATGGGAGCTGTTGCTCTTGCACCTGCTGAGGACGCTGCAAAATCTGAGGCGGTCCCATGAAACCTGGCGGTGGACCAGAGGTTGGTTGCGACGGCTGAGCTTGGAACCCTGGAGGCACTGCAGGCGGCTGTGTTGACTGCGTTGGCTGTGGCGTAACCGGCTTTCTGCTCTGGGCCTGTGAGAGTAGCATTGCCTCGACCTCCTCTACGCTCATCATCTTTCTGGCCGGGGCAACCAAAGGTGCCTGACTAGGACGGGACTGCTGCACGACCGGGTCCGGGGTTGATCTCTTGGGTGCAATACCCCATATGCTCGCGTTGGCTTCCAGACGGGGTATGTACTCAGGCTCAGCGTAGCTCTCATAACCTGTCCTTGCCGGCTTTGCCGTCCTCCTTGGAGGACTAGCTCTTGGCGGTGGCTGTCTTGCAGCGTACAGCATCTGCTCCTCTTGTATGGGGCCAGCAATCTTCGCGGTCTGACCAGAGAAGTCAAAGTCCCTGCCGACAGCATCCTGCGTGGCGGGCCCATCGCCAAAGGTATCATCGTTGAAGGCGTCATCGGTCTCATCAAGCCGATCAGCTAGCCCATCATACGTGTCCTCGAAGTCGAGACTAATGAATTGCATCAGCGCATGTGCAAGACATGGTGTGGGTTGACTTACACATTATCGTTACCACCTGCCCCTCTACCGGAAAGTCCAGCAAAAGCATCGTGAGGATGTGCGAAGCCAGGCGCGGCGCTTCGATGACCACTGTCCCTTGGAAGGTTGGTGTCAAACCCGAAGAATGACATGGCGAGGGAACTTCGTGTCTGCTCTTCCTCCCAGACCGGAGGAGAGGGCGAAGCGAGCGCTGGAGATAGCGGCGGGGTGTCAAATGAGAACTGGGGCTAAGACAATGCGAATGCGCAATGCTGTAGATATGTGAGCATCAAGCTGTCTTGTGTGATCTGTGAGCTTACATGTCCAGAAACAACAGGAGAAGAAGAAGAAGAAGAAACGATATCGCGGCTTGATGTCCAAGCGGCGCGATGCTCAGTTCTGATTGTGATGATGAGGGATGTAAGTCGGGCGTTGTTCGCGCTGTGGCCGTGGCTGTGGCTGAAGCCGGCCCGTCTGTCTCACCCATGCGTACGAGTACTCGTAATCACGACTAAAGAAAGGGAGGCATGTCATCCTGTCTCTCCCTCAACCCCGTAAAGATCTTTTCGCGTGGGACTGTCCTCCGTACCTTTCTCACACTCCTTTGGTTTGACTTCCTCAAGTGTGCTGTGTCTGCTACACAAGTACGACACCACCCCGTACAATAACCCTTCGTGGTTACAGTGACGCTTTTTGCCCCGACCTTGTTGGACTCGTTCTCACAGTCCGCTGTTTCAGCATCTGGACAGCACGAACCGCCCTCAATTCATCACATCACCGATATAGCGGGTTTGAAGAGCAGGTCTCATTTCGCAGTAATCGTGTAGGAAAATGGCGGGAACACAGCGATACATCCGCTACGTCGTCGTGGCCATCGTGGTACGTAACGGGTATCCCAATCCACCACGTATGCCCTGCTGACAGCAACAGTGCTTAGGAATAGTCTTTTTCATTTCTTCTTCATCCTCTAGCACCGGCTTCCGATCCGCCAGCGATACGCTCCGCGAACAGGGCGCGAAATGGACAGGTTCCCAATCGGCCAAGGAAGGCCTAAAAGACACCGTGAAAGGCGCGCAAGACGCCCTCAAAGAGACACTGGAGCCGCCATCCTCCGCAATCCCACCTTCCATTGATTCCTCCTCCGTCGGCACAACCCCCAAGCCCGCCACGCACCTGACCGAGACCGCCGCCGGCGGCCGCATGAACGCGACCTTCGTCACTCTGGCCCGCAACTCGGACGTCTGGGAGATCGCGCGGTCGATCCGGCAGGTCGAGGACCGGTTCAACCGCAAGTACAACTACGACTGGGTGTTCCTGAACGACAACGACTTCGACGACACGTTCAAGAAGGTGACGACGGCGCTGACGTCCGGCAAGGCCAAGTACGGCACCATCCCCAAGGAGCACTGGTCCTTCCCGTCCTTCATCGACCAGGACCGCGCCGCCAAGGTGCGCGAGGAGATGAAGGAGAAGAAGATCATCTATGGTGATAGCGTTTCTTACCGCCACATGTGCCGCTACGAGTCGGGGTTCTTCTTCCGACACCCGCTGATGCTGGATTATGAGTGGTACTGGCGCGTTGAGCCGAGCATCGAGCTGTTCTGCGACATTAACTACGACACGTTCAAGTTCATGGCGGACAACGGGAAGAAGTACAGTTTCGTGCTGAGTCTGTACGAGTATGTGGAGACGATTCCGACGCTGTGGGACAGCGTCAAGGGCTTCATGAAGAAGTTCCCGGAGCACATCGTTCAGGGGAACAGCATGGCTTTCCTCAGTGACAACGGCGGAAACACATACAACCACTGCCACTTCGTAAGTTTCACTTGCACACGCGGCTCCCTCAACCGCCGATTCCGCCTCCCTGCTCTTCCAACCCCTCACTCTCCAGTCAGCAACCCAACACTAACCTCCGCACAGTGGTCCAACTTCGAAATCGGCAACCTGAACTGGCTGCGCAGCCAAGCCTACATCGACTACTTCAACCATCTCGACCGCGACGGCGGCTTCTTCTACGAGCGCTGGGGCGACGCGCCCGTCCACTCCATCGCCGCCGGCCTGATGCTGAAGAAGGAGGAGATCCACTTCTTCAACGACATCGCCTACTACCACGTCCCCTTCACGCACTGCCCGACGGGCGAGCAGACCAGGCTGGATCTGAAGTGCCATTGCAATCCGAAGGACAATTTCGATTGGAATGGGTATTCTTGTGAGTAGTGGCCTTGTTGAGTGTTGCTTCTGAGAGGGGAAGGAGAGAAGCTAATGCTCTTTTGCTAGGCACGGCACGATTCTTTGAGGTTAACGGGATGGAGAAGCCCAAGGGGTATGAGAAGGAGCAGTAGGAGAAGCGCGAGCGATTGATTGGGTGCGTTGGGTTTCGGGTTATGCAACAGTTGATGAGATCTTGAGGGATGCGTGGGTGAGTGTCGCAATGCCGGCATTACGTTAAAACAGTGCATGGCGGAAACGCAAGCGGGAGTTGAGTGCATGGTCGCACACACACACACACATCTAGGGCGTTTATCGTGGGGGTCTCAATAGTGCTGATTTGCTGAATAATTATGGTTACCTCATCCGGGGCTCATCGTTCTTCATCGTGTATATCATCATTAATCCTTTTCTATGGGTTTCAGGTGTCATTGTCCAAAGCTGGGGAGATGCATGTATGGCTCACAGGTGGGAGTTTTGGAGGGCTAGACGAAACTGACTATTTTGCTGTTACCATTCTCGTGCAATGGCACACGCCATAAAGCCGTCGTGTTCGGTCTTGGAGGTGAATTGTTGAATTTCAAAACCATCGCCGGAATGAGGTATTGTCCGACGTTTTGCACCGGTAGCAGCTTTGAGATTGCACACAACCTGAAGAGCGTTATTCCAAGTCTCTAAGCATATGTGGAATCTGACAAGAACTACATCAAGTCCCTCATCTTCTTATATCCTCCCCTGCCCTGTCAAGTTTGCTCTCGACAACGCTCACTTCTACCAATCCCACTCATTCTGTACACGTCCCTTTCCGAGATCACTTTGCATCGCACCGGAAGCGTTCTTTACTCCTAGCAAGATTCGTCTGGTTCAAGCAACTTCCATATCCGTCATCAGCTATGGATCTTCCCGCTGTTTTCACGATGTACTACGACTACTCTGCCAGCTCAGCTGCTCGCCACTCGTTAGCAGCTCCTGCTCCATCAATACCATCGTGCTGTTGTGGAGCTACCTTGTGCTCAGGATGGATATGCTTGAAGGAAACCCGCAGCTCCTTATCAGCTTCTCGTGCGCTCCTTGGACATTATGAGTTAGTCTGCTCGTTCTCGTGCCACAACGATGTGCACGAGTTGAAGACGCACGTCTTCTCAGCAAGCGTCAAATGCTCTAATACCCGGTACGTCTTGTGGTAGGATCTTTGAGCCGTGCGCCATCAGCAGCGCTCGAATACCCTATACAATCCCTTCAAGTTGGCAACCTCGACCACACCTCTGAGTAGGCCCTTGGTTGCAATCAACCTGGACTTGAATGCGAAAAATATGGTGTGTTCGATGGTGCGGTTAAGATGCTGTCGTCGCGACGCCAACTCCCCATCCTCTACAGCAGCTGGCTTTTCTCCATTTTCTCTAGCTACAGAAGCAGGAGGAAGAGCTTCGGGTACGTAGAAGCTTGCAAGCTCCCGCAGAAAGCTATGAAAACAGCCTTTCTCATCCTGCCAATCGACGTGAGGACCGAGTCGTAGCAGGAACTGCGGAAGCTTGGCTAAACTGGGCATATAATCTCTCATCAACAGAGGGATGCTGAGCAGCTCGCCCTCCTCGGAGATTTCAAGTGAGAAATACTCGGCGAGCATCTCACGGCTTTTGATCAGCTGCTGCTGGACGACATCGACAACTTCATCCCAGTCAAAGTCGCCCCCTGTTTCTGATATCGTCTTCTCGTGTGCAGCCGCCACAGACAGCAGCTCCTGCAGGTTCAGCACCGGATTGAACCGTATGGTACCGAAGTTACCAAAGTCGGTCAAGCCGACTTGGTAGAAGTACTCGTTGCAGACCATGCCGTAATCGACCAGGTAAAGCTTCACGCCCGCCTGGATGGCAGCGATCCTCCTCCGCTCGTCGACAACACCAACGAACGTGTGGCTTGCGAAGACATCCGTCAGCTCATTGTGCATGTTGTCGCGGACTTCGGCTCTCAGCTCTTTGATGGTGGTGAGACGGCAGAGCGTAGGTTCTCTGTCGGTGTACTCATACTCCATGTCGTCAGACGCTGGTGCAGTCCCGTTCTTGTTGTCAGACGACGGATGCTGTCCTGGAGGCAACATAGTCGTAATCTTTCGAACCCTTGAATCCGTCCTTACGAGGTTGTTCTCGTAAGGTTTCTGCGTTGACGGCTTTTGTGTCGAGCGGCTACCGGGCAGATCATGGGTAGGAGTCGCACTGTCTGGAGCACCGGGCATTGACGGCTTTGCAAGAGGTACCTTGACTCCTGGAAGCAGGCTTTGCGTCATGAAAGTACGACTCGTGTCGACTTTTCCGAGACTGGTCCGTATCTCATCGCAGATGATCTCGATGATCTCATCCTCATTCAGGAAATTGACCTCCCGCTTGGTCGGATGCACATTGACATCGACACGATTGGGCTCAATCTCCAGACTCAGGTAGACGTACGGATGTCCTCCTTTCGGTAGGAAATTGGCGTACGTCTGCTCTACCGCCTTCTTGATAGCGGACGATTCGACCGAACGGTGATTGATAAATAGCAGGAGTGTTGTTCTTTTCGCGTGATAGTTGGCAGTGGTAATATAGCCCTCTGACTTGAATCCCCAGCGGTCATTAGCAGCCTCGAACTTGATCAGCTCCTTTGCCACATCGCTGCCGTATACTTGACGGATGCGGTCGTTGACAGTCGCGCTAGCCGGTACAGTCAAGCTTGGGGACGAATCGCCGTGTTTCTTGCATGAGAAAGCAACTCCGACACAGTGAACAGAATGCCTCCCGACAAGATCAATAATCTTGTTGTATTCCTCACTGGCTGAGCGAAAAGCACGACGGCGCGTCGGCACATTGTAGAACAAGTCTTCTACCTGCAGTACGTGAGCTTGGTCAGAGACAAGAGCCTTTCATGAATTTCGTACAGTGATTTGAGTGCCTTGACGGCCTGCAGTCGCTTTGGGATCTGCACTTTGACCTGGTTTTGCAGGAACCAGCTTGCCATCTGCGTAATGGGCTCTCCAAGCGCAGCTTGACTCCTTGGTTTTGGTTGTTACAGTGAGATGTGCTATATGGCTGATACTTGCAAGCGCTTCTCCTCTGAAACCATACGTGCCGATGGAAGTCAAATCTTCGAAGGCTTTCAGCTTGGATGTCGTGAAACGCTCACAAAGGATGGGCAAGTCGTCACGCTACAATCATGCTTAGTGGATGTTTCAACGAATTATGCAGAATCTTACATTAATGCCATGACCGTTGTCGGTGATCTGCAGCAACTTCAAGCCGCCATCCTTGATTAATATCTCGAGAGAGGTTGAGCCCGCATCTACAGCGTTCTCGATGAGTTCTTTCAGTGCATGAACGGGTGCTACGATAATTTCGCCAGCTGCGATCTTGTTGACCACATCTTGTGAGAGGGCTTGGATTCTGCGAGGTGCTTCAGCAACATCTGAGGCTTCGTCTGCCTTTCTTTTTATGCCACGAGAAGTATTGGGGTCTATCTGAGTATCTTCGGCCATTCTCGTTGCGATGAGGCGCGGGAAGCTGTCAGAGTAGGACTTTAATTTGCGAGACTGCTCGAAGGAGATGGTGAGCGAGGCGCGAAGGTGGCGTGGAGGTACGGTCAAGCGTATTCACGTGACAGCCACATCCCGGCAACTTAATGATCAAACCGGACATGCGCGAAAGAGGCTGATAGTCCGAAGCAAGAACATCACGAACAAGCCCTTGATCA